>VOQK01043299.1:45369-61361 GCA_015052645.1 Benitochromis conjunctus | reverse complement strand
GGAGGGGGGGGGGTGTGGGGGAGGGGGGGGGGGGGGGTGGGGGGGGGTTATCCACTTGAACTTACTGGTCTTTCACTGTCCTCTCTCAAGTTTTCTTTTTTTTCTTCTCTTTTTCATTTGTCTAGCCCCTGTCAGAGAAAGCTATGTTTTATACGCCTCCACATACAGTACATACTGTTTGTATATGAGTATAAGAGTCAAAGTGTGCATGGCCAGTGAGCACGGGACCAGCTTCAAGAGCCCAGCTCGTCCTTCTCTCCTTCTTCCCTTTTTGCTCTAAGAGACCCATTCGTAAAGCTATATATATACATATATCTCTGTGAGTTACCTGAATTCACAGATTGAATTCACTTCATTATTTGAACTAAAACATTTTAATAGCATTTTACAAGCATGTAAAACACTGTTTATTATTTAGCTTAATCCAGAAAACGTTGTTCCCAGTTAAAATAATTTTACTGTTTCTTAAAGAGCCGCTTAAACAAATATGTTCATTGTTCATCGAGACAGAGACAGAAACGTTATTCAGCAAAAAAAAATAAAAAATGTCCATATCATCCCCGGCCTCACCTGGCTTCGCTCATCAGTTTCCTTCAGAATAATGTGGCCCCTAGCCCCACTGCAGATTAGCTGGAGGAGGGGTACTCACCACACACAATGGGGCCCTTTTACTTTCAGTGAAGGCCCTGGCCCCGAGTTCCAAACAACACTCTCAGCACAGTAGGCACTCCTTCTACTTCTCTCTTCACTCAAATGCTTTTCTCTTCTGCTTCTCTCTTTTCCCCTCTTACCCCTGCAAATCCCAACCCACCCACTCCCCCACCAACCCCAAGCTCTCCTCTCAGTCCTTGGCATGATGAGCACAGACAGGCTATTTACCTGGAGGGGCTGTTAGATGGAGGGAGCGATAGAGATGATAGCTGGAGAATAAACAAATTTAGAACTGGCAAGAAACAAAAGCGCTCACCTTACGCCGTTAAAACCTTTACATGTAAAGACGCTGCACGGTGCTGAAACGCACACAAACAAATGCAGTTGACCGGTGCCAAAAAAAAAAGGGAAAAAAAGACAATGCTTTGTGATGTGATTTGCCAACTTCTTTGCCACTGTGGTGAGGCACACGAGCTCTAAAACACATGGAAACATTAAAGACGAAAGAAGGCAGTGGGTGGTGTTTATGCAGACACAGACCTGTGTCCATGCAATATTGATTGAAAAACACTTTTTAAAGTAACTCAGAATAAAACATACTGAAACAAAAATAAAGATCAACAGAAAAAAAACTGTCACACTGTTATGTCCGTTTGCTTCTCTCCTAAGATTTGTTTTAAAGCTGGTCAGACAACAGCACGAGTATAAGAACAGAAATGAAATGCGGCGGATTACGGCTGGACGATGAGCGTCCCCTTCAAATCCATTTTCAATCCTGATTACTCACCGACTTTAGAAATTTGAAATCCTTGTACTGTTGGTGGTGGGTGACACCGTTAAAAGTTCGGCCCAGACTATAGGGTCCACGAAGCCCGTCTCGCAAGGACAGCTGCCAGTCCCTGAGGTGTGCCGATGCAGGCTGAGCGTCTTGGTAGATCTACGCCAAAGCCTCGGGGAGAGTGACACGAGGGAGAATGACGGAGAGGGGGACCAATGGAGGGTTTTTGCAGGTTCACCTGAAACTGCACGACTTTTACTTTCTCAAACGAAACTTTCTCAACCAAAGTCACGCTTTCCTTCAGCCTGGCACAAACCAAACTCTATAGAGATGTACTTGGTTTTTTTTTTTAAAGGCCGCTAACAAACTCACCAAGTTGGTAACAATGGCTGCACAGTGTTGGAACCTCAAACAAAAAGTTTGGTTTCTGAAATGATTCACTATCTTTTTTTATTTGCTTCAGTGAGTTCTATTCTCTCTCATACTCATATTTCTGTTTGCTATTTATGAAGTTTTGTGTGGTTGCGGTGACACAAACCAGATTCCAAAAGCTTTACGCACCTGCGTCTGTGTGTGTGTGTGTGTACACGTGCGCGCACACACACACACACACACACACACACACACACACACACACACTTTGCAGGGTGAGGTGGTAATGCTCAGTGACAAGGATAAACAGCACTGGGGTTTGCTCCCACCAACAGGCGGGGTGAAGAGGAGGAGGAGAGGAGGTCTGTGTCAGCCTCTCTCTCTTTTCCTCCTCCTCTCTCCTTGTCATTTTTTCAATTATCCCTCTCTCCTGTGTGTCCCTGTAGACCCAGAGGCAGGAGCTGCATCATTTAGAGCGAGAGCCTGTTTAGATTCTGATTATAGCCTCCTTTCTTCTCGCCACTCACTGCCATCACTCGCACACTTAGATACATGTTGTGGCTTCACATATTTGAGCCAGCATGAGGTGAAGAACTGTAGAAGTACTTTTATCTCATTGTGAAGCTCCAGGAGGGGGTATTGCGCTAAGGGCTCAGTAATTCTTTTATAAACTGTCAACATGATCTTTTTGTTTCTCTGAATATAAGGAGTTGTGTCACGGCCCAGAAAGGCTCCTTTTGTGTATCTTAAAGGTGACCATTCTGGTGCGTAAGCATACTCTAGAAATATATATGATGGCTAAGGAGGCTGTGCATTGAGCGTATTTATTGCAGTCAACCGTCTCAGCTGGGAACGTGAAGTCTAAAGTCCAAAGTTCATTTCCAAATTAGTGGTGATGCATTCGTTTACCTAGCATTCTTCTGTGTAAACATAATAGCGAACTGCACAGAGCTTATTCCCTCTGGCCGCACGCTGGTTTAATATCAGATCGCCATCCTTCGCATCTTCCAAAGGTTTCATCATGGAAAGCGGTGAAAGGCTTTCCTCCTTGTTAGAATGAAAAGTCATCAAGGGAGGAGAGGAGAGAAGGATGGAGCCTCATTGAAATGCAAGTTACATTCCCCTATTTCTCTGTCTTCACTCCTTTGGGACTTTATGCCTTTCTCCTCGTTCTCCTTCCCATCTTTCAGGCGCTCCCTTGCTCCCTCTCTTCCTTTGTTAATCAGTTAAACTCCCTCTTCAAACAACCCCTCTAATTACTCCTCCACTCTCTGTAAACGACAGGGCTGTCTCCTGTTTCTCTCCTCTTCTCTCGATCCTCGTCTCCCAGGGCTCCCTCTATCCATGGCAAGGGTTGACCTCTGTCAGCCGCTGACCCTCTCGACAGCGTGCGCCTGCCTGCGTGCGCGCGCGCGCGTGTGCGTCTACTAATGACTGATTCTTACATGTAAATGATAGGAGAGACAGCTTAGATTTTTGGAACCGTGACATAGTTCACGGTCAGACTTCTAAGTGTGTGCACGTGAGCACGTTCGTGCACACGCGTCGCCGCTGCTTGAAGCTTGAGGCCGCACTCTCCTCTTTAAATAAACCTCCCCGGTCGTGTTCCTTCCTCACACACGTCTCTCATTTTTTCACCCATTATAATCCACTTCTTTTTTCATTCCTCCCTATCTTCTTCCCTTTCTTGCTTTTGTGGATGGTATCCTTCCTTCTCCCCTTTCTCTTCTCGCCCCACCGCTCGCTTCCCCTCAGCTTCACCTATCGCAGACTAATCTGCCGCGCATCTCTCTCTTTTAAATTAACATGCAACATGAAAAAAAAAATGGACGACAGCGGGAAAAAAAAATTAAATGCATTTAATAAATGGCTGACTTCAAATCGCCTGGCTTTTCAGACTCTCCCTATTCACAGTCCAATGAAAGGGGAGAAATCATTCACCAGGAGAGACAAAGCCGAATGAAAATATAATTCTGCATTGTGAGGCGCTTTTGTCCTGGCCCGTCAAATCGCTAATGGCGAGGCTTTTGTTTTGTGGCGGCGCTCTCAGGCTGGCGGTGTCGTATGGCGGTGGCAACGCATGCCCCATAATCACCACGCTTTGTGATATTAGATTATAGGGGCAATTAATGGCGTCAAACCTTAACTACTCAGCATTCAGCCTGCCACACACACGTTCAGCTTTAAACGCATGCACGTACGCACACACACACACCTTCGCACACATACAGTACAGTATATCTGCACTTGTACACAGGAACGCACATTCGGCTCTGGCGTCAGAACGTCAGCCAACACACAGAAAGGTGCTATATCTCCAGTAATTATTACGCCTGCGACTTGAAAATGTCGATGGCGGTGTGTATAAAATAGAGTGTATGAGTTGTCAGGAAGGAAGAATGGGATGCACAAGAGCAATTAATTACAGCTTTTCATTTGGCAGCTTAGAATGACAAGGCCCAGCGGCGGGGGCAAGCTGGCATGACGCCAAGCGGCACCCATCACCGCCCCCATCTTGCTCGCTGTTCTACCACCTCCCCCATCTCCTTTGCCTATTCCTTTACCAACTGCCACAACACCACCATTTCCCTTGCTCATCCCCTTCTGACTCTGTCTTTTCATCTTCTTCTTCTTCTCCTCCCTTCCTCTCAGCTCACACACACACACACACACACACACACACACACCCGCTTTCACACAACAGCACATTTATATCGCAACACAATCCTCTCCTACTTCCGTAGCCCAGATTCACCTGTGCCCTGCCCTCTTCCTACCCATCCTCCATCCTTTCATCATTGTGTGTGGTTCAAAGTGTCCTTAATTAGGAAAGCCTGGTTTCATAAAGGGATATACAAAGTCTGGGGACACTGTCAGCACTAAATAGAGGAAAAAGAGCCAGAGGACGGGTGGGATAGAAGTGTTGCTGTTGGATTTTTTTTAATGTTTGTTTGTTTGTTTTCCTTTATGGCCAATCTTGTTTACAAAGTCAAATCAGCTCTTTTCACAAATTTCATTTACCACTAACAGCTGACCTGCCACCACCCTCCATACCTGCCCTTAGGTTGTGAGTAGATAGACCTAAGTGAGCTGGCGGGGGGGTTGGAGATTCACACACTTGCACACAAATGCATGCACACACATATAGTTGATTAAGAGATCATCATCATCTTTATTTATAAGCACTTTAAAACAACCACAGCTGACACAAAGTGCTGTTTGTTGGAACTAAATAATGAAATTACATAAGATATAAATAAAAGCCAAATAAAAGAAAAAACTAAAATAATAAATTAGTTAGTTTCTCTTAAAATTAAATGAGTTATTAACTAAGTCTCACTGAGGTCAAAAGCCAAAGAATAAAAATGGGTTTTAAGACGTGTTTTAAAAAAGATGAATAATTTATAAATCAAAAAGTGAAAATCAAGAAATGGGCAATTCATTTTCCCGTGAAATAGCCATAATATGTGAGCAGAGATATTAAGCTCAATACAAACTTTATTATTTATGTGGAGAACAGGAAGAGGTTGTTAGCACTCAGTCTATAACCAGAGAAAAGGATCCGTTCTCAAACACAACCCCCCACCCCACATATAACCCACTTCCCACCTCCGTAAATATCTCTTAGTTTCTCATCTATTAGCTGCGTTAATTAACTGTAGTTGTTGCCACAGTGAATAAATGCAAAATTGCTTTGACAGCAGGATTTTGCCAGAGTGGTTTTTTACATGTTGTGTCTGCATTTATGCGTGTGCGTGTTTGTCTCAGTTTCAGATTTTGTGTGGTAAGTTTGTCTTCAGTTGTCATCAGATTAGCATCTCCGCACATCCCTGTGTACAGTGCATGTGCATTAAGAGCTGCTTGCACAACACAATCTACAAAAAAATCACCATGCTGCTCTCCCTGTCGCGCCCCCCCCCCCTCGCTTGCTTTCACTTTCTTTAGCAGCCTGCAGCGCTATCTCGTGAGATATTCATCTCATCAGATACCCACTTTGTTTTTCCTTTCTTCTTAGCTGGGCTTGACTGTGAGGAAAAGAGAATCGCAGGCAGTCGTAATCATGTGTTTATAAAAGCAGATACGATTTTTTTTTTTTATAGGCCTCTTGCATATCTGTCCTTTTATCTTGGGATTTTGGCGCAGAAATAGCTTTTAATAGTGGCAGCGTTGTGTAGGAACTTGTCAACAATATGTTTTATGGCATGCCTATTTTTGTCTAATGTTGCCAGCATTTCTTAACAGTATCTGAGAGGAAAGAATAAGAGACAAGATAACTCTCCAGCTTACCCTGCTGCACCAACGTACTGTATAACCTCCTTTTCAATGGGGCATTCAGGTGCAGGCACAGTCATGCTTAAAGCTTGCTGCGCCGGCTCTGCCTTTTGACACAAAGCTTAACTTAGCTTAAGTGGCTGACTTATCCTACTTTTGCAAGACAATATCTAGGTGTGTTAATAATTTATAATGTATGTGCTCCCCTGTGCTGCCTCTAGGTCCCGGTGTCTATGGCTATGATGAGTCCACAGATGATCACTCCACAGCAGATGCAACAGATCCTGTCCCCCCCTCAGCTTCAGGCCTTGCTGCAGCAACAGCAGGCTCTCATGCTACAGCAGGTAAAACACAGATTCTCACTCAATCACACACACACACACACACACGCAACGCAACACACGCTTTATCTGGACCCAGTCCCAGGCTGACATGTTCGGATGTGTCTGTTTTAGTAGCCGCTGACACACAATGGGTGCGATTGTATCTCATTCAACGCTCTGAGATCTTTGAAGATAAACACACGTCCACATTTCCACTCATACACACATTGTCATTTCAACTGCCTCTTCTTTAGCATTGTTGTTAAGAGACAGAGCACGCCTCCGCCCGCAGAATCACACGAACACACCTATACACACATACACACACACACACACACACTCATGCTTTTTGGCATCGGCCTGTGAATCGCGGTGATTAAGGAGTGTGTTGATGCCCGGCAGGTGATAGAGGAGTTGCCATGTCGACACACAAACCAATAAACACTCTTCATCTGCAACACATTTGTCAAATGCTTAGCCACACCAACCCCCATGACCTGCTACCTGCACAGGCAAACACTCTTAAAAGCTGCGAACATGACCACCAACAGTGCGGGGACAGAGAAGTAATTGCTTAGTAGGGGATATCGAGAAAACACGACTTGGGCAAACCCAGAGCAGACAGAAGATTTAATAAGAAGTGGTAGCTTTAGGCGTGTATAAATTGCAGCGGGAAGATCTGACAACATGTATCATAATGGAAATGTGAAATGTGGTGGCTTTCTATAAACAGACATGCAGATGGCTAAGAACCTCTTCACCAGCTTTTTTTTTTCCTCTCTTTTTTTTCTATAACGAGGAAAAAGGAGGCGGTGGGACGGGGGGTTGATAATGCACACTCACTCACAGCATCAATAATAAAACCACTGAGTTTAACATTGCTCTCCCACTTAATTAACCACAGTATGGACTATGCACTTAGTGTATATCTGCAAATCAGGCACTATTACACACACACGGAACAGTCAACCAACATATCACTCACTGGAGCATTAAATTTCATATCCCCATGGCAATAGTACATTGTGTAAGAGTGTGTAAGTAAGTTTTACAGCCCACTGCTACACAGCAGTTGTGTGTTTGCACAGGCACTGATTTGTGGATCTTGCGTATATGTTTGTGTGTGTGTGTGTGTGTGTGTGTTTTAACCTTTAAGTTTCCTCCAACCTTTACTTTACTTATGCTACAGTTGTTCTGCTTTTCTTTAGTGTGTTCACTAAAGTCAAGGTCATGGTAATAGGCTGGAGAGGTGAGTGCCTCACTTACACATACACTTAATGCACAGAGCCACTGAATCAAATCATTAAAAAGACCTTAATTATCACTTAATTATTCCCTCAACTCACCACTCTCCAGCTAAGTGTGTGTGCGTGCGTGTGTGTGCTTGCATATGCATTTGTCTGTGTGATTATGAGGCGATCAGGGCTAGTGACGCGGAAAAGAGAGATTAAGTCCGCCTAAGGAGCGATAAAAGAGAAGAAAGACAGATGGAAAAGAAAGAAAGAGAGCAGCAAGAAGGAATGAGTCCCGCATTTAAAATAAATTAAGGACAAGAAGGAACATCGTGGTAGCAAGCACAGTAAATTATGCTAAAATGAAGCTACGTCTGGGATAAGATTGAAACTGGAAAATGTAAAACAGCTTTGCACAAAAGGAGCATTACATTTCATAGTGTGTGTGGTGTGGATGGGCAGTGGTGTGTAGTCTGTTCACTGTAGGGTCAGACGGATGAGAGACTGAAGCAACTGCTGTGCTGTGAAGTCATTCTCTGCTGAAAAGCCTCTTTGAACATTTGATGCACCATGAAACAAAGACAAACTGCAGACGGACACATGTACAAGCTGTTCTCAGGAGGATAACCCACACACAGACTAACAAAGACTAACACACACTGTGGCCAGTGTGAGTTTTCCTGTCAGCCTTGCTCTACTCTCAGCAAGATTATAATCTTAATGGAGCTTCCTGGGTAAATTAATGATTACAAACTCAAACAAACAGACAAGCTGTGGCCGGTCAGATCCTCTGTATATGTGTGTGTGTGTGTGTGTGTGTGTGTGTGTGTGTGTGTCTGGCTTAGTACTTTACAAAAAAAGAATGAAACAAAAGAGTCAGAGTACATGGGAAGTATAGACAATGAAACGAGTAAAAGCAAATAAATAGGAATGAAAAAGTATGAACAAAAAGCGATCAAACATTTTTGAAAAGCTTTCACAAAGAGAGGAGCTTTAAGAGGATCTGAACCTTTCCCAACAGAGGTGCGTTTGAGAACTGATACGTCCAAAGCAGTCAGATCAGACAGCTACAAAGTGAGTGCGATGTCTGATAGCGCCAATGTGCGAACAGAGCAGGAAATAGTCCTGTGTTGTCCCTCCTGTACGCCGTGCTCAGGCAGCACCCTCACCTAAACCAAACGGAACATTTCAAGCAAGAAGAGCAGGCGATAAACAGACTATCTCCCGTTGTGTGCTAAATTTGAGTTAATGCATAAAAACAGCTTAACTGTGTCTGAGTTCAGTTGACAGAAAGTTCAGTGGTGTAGGGGCTCCAAGAAGGGGTGCTGTTCTTTGTTTCAAATGCCGAATGGAGGCTTTGCTCACATCCCACTAAAGTTCCATTCATCAAGCTGAGAACAGCTTGCATATGTACAAGCATGTAAACCTTTTTGTATGCCAGCAATTTAAGAAATGACCCACTTTTAAAGATAATTTTAAGCCGAAGGAACCTAGACTAAACAACCTTTTTTTTTAATAAAGTTTGCATCACAAATAAGAGTCCTAGCCCAGCCCATTTCATATTATTTTACAGAGGTTATCCCCGGTAGAGCTGATGGCATTTGGACGACTAAATAAAAAATATTAAAACTGAAGAAATCAGAACAAACAGGATTTCATATCAGAGTGAGGTTTGCTAGGCTCCTAGGACATGTGGTTTTTACATATATATATATATATATATATAATATATACATTATGACTTTGAGTAAACTTGCCAGAAGGCAGCATGCCTGTAGAAAAGAGAAGGGGGCAAAGAATGGAGCCTTGAGGGACTCCATAACTCAACGGAGCTGCTGAAGACGTTTAAGTTGGCCAGAGTGAAAGAAAAAGCTATTCTGTAGAGGTTTGAGGCTGGTAAGCTAAAAGTCAAGCCTTTGTTTCCTACCAAAGTCTGTAAGTGATGCAAGGAGATACTATGAGTGACTGTATCAAAGGCAGCACACTAAATCTAAAGGTATTAAAGGGGAGGAATCATTTAAATCTGCGGTATGAAGTAGACTGTTAGAAACCTCAGTAGCAAAGGATGGACACATTTTAAATAACCATATGTATCCTAAGGGCCATACCTCTTATCTGCATGCGGTCTAAAAACAGGGTATATAAGATTCAGTGACTCATAACCCTTAGCAGAACAGTGTAGGTATTCACACACACACACACTGACCCAGCAGGTGTTTTATGACAGCACATCACCAAATAGACTGAGTGCTCCTTCAAAGTATATCTGCTTGTGCATTTTTTCTCTGCAGGTTTAAAACAGTCCTGTTCAGTCTTGCAGTGCTGATGTGTGTGTGTGTGTGTGTGTAAGGAGTGTGTGTCAACCACCATTTCAGACATTTAGATTTATTTCTGCATTGCAGTATAATGCATGCCCAGTGCATTATATTTACAGTATTCAGGTGCGTTTCTGTTCCATTGCTCTTGTATCTGGTTGCACGGTCGCACAGTCAGATCTTTCTATAACCGAACTTGAACCCTGCGAATAATCCAGCGCTGGCGGTTAGCTTTGACATATACAATTACCTCGCTACACAGCTTGACACACACTAACAGCTCAGTGCAATACTTCAGCGGGCTTTGTTGGGCCTGTGTTTGCTTGTTGCATGTGGTTTGTCAATAAACCACACACCACCACAACAATAAACTGCGGCCTTCGCTGCAAGGAGAGGAATCAAAAGCGACTGCATTCCTCGCGACTGCCATTCACGTTAGTGCATTTTGGCGATATTGGGTCGTTTCACTGTTGGAAACCTATAGCATTGTTAAGGCTTTTACAAAGTGTGTTGTGACTGACTTGCTTCATATTTCTCTCCCCACCCATCCACCCACCCCACCTTCCTTTCTGCGTCTGTCTCCAGTTACAGGAGTATTATAAGAAGCAGCAGGAGCAGTTACATCTCCAGCTTCTGACTCAGCAGCAGCAGCAGCAGCAGCAGCAGCAACAGCAACAGCAGCAACAGCAGGCTGGGAAGCAAGCAGCAAAAGAGGTGAACTTAACCAAGCGCACACTCACTCAGCTCAAGTACACTCTGAAGTACACAAGTACTCTTAAAAGCAGTAAAAGTGGGTGACATGGGAGAAAACCATAAGGGGAGGAAAAAAAGTCACACAGATGATCTGATGTAAAGACTGTAGGACACATATAGCTCTCTCCTTCCTGTTTTCTTTCACTCTCCTTTTCATCCAGTTGTCAACTTTAGGGATGGATGCACATATGTGTCTTTCTTAAGGATTAGTAAATATGGGGTTTCATTCTTTTTTTTTTCCACATCCGCATGCTATGTTGAGGCAGTGAAGGAGTGCTGTCCTAAGCCAAATGCTACCCTGCCAAAGTATTCATTTGCATGCCTTCAGCTCTAAGACTGAGGGGAAATCTCTCTGTAGGAGGGGTCTGCCACACTTTAATTGTCAATTAACCCCACCAACACTAAGAGTCTGCCTTCATTTCACTCTCTTTCCCTCTCGCTCTCTCTCACACACAGAGATGTGCACAAACACACACACACTGTACCGGGTTTAACCACAGCTGTGTTACAGTAGGATAACAGAGGATCAACTGGGATCACATCACGGCAAAACAAAGAGAACCGGAATCGATGAGACACGATTACTGACATAACCTATGGGCACAAGAGGGTGTGCGTGCATGCCTATATGTATTTGACTTTATTGTATGAATGATCATTAGCCAAAAAACTTCCAAAGATGCCCAGGACAATGTAGGAGGCAGACATAAGGAGAAAGAACCCCATGAGACTCTTCCGATAAACGCATGAGGAGACACATCCTAGATTTCTCCCCCTCTCCCAGCGGGTAGAGCCCAACCCACAAACTCCTCACCGACAGCGGTCAACCAACTCGACCGTGACCAAAGCAAACCAGTTGTGGTTGAGTTGCATGTTGCGAGGGTGTCTGAAACGCCTTCCCTTTCTCCCTCCACTCTGCTGCTGTCCCAGTTTTCACGTTTGTTGTCCTGTAACAACTAGACAAGTGCCAACACTGGTCATACAGCGACACATACACGCAGAGAGAGAGAGGAAGACTTGATGTGTCACGGTTCACTGCGCAAACACGCACACGCACACACCTGAGGGACTATGCCTCCCTACAGGGATGCATACAACTCACGTGACTTATAGGCCACTTGTCTGTGTTTTTCAGGAGCTATAAGGCATCATTCACAACCAAAACACCAAGTGTTGTCTTCTCAACTGTGCTGTAAAATAAGTGCACAGTATTGAGACAGTCATTGTTTTCCATTGTGAGTATCATATTGTTTGGATGTTTCCAGGTAGCCGTAACATGTCATATTTCTTCCGGACATATAAAACTAGCCAGGCTGTTGATTTGAGCCACCTATATACTAGAAAAAGGAAGATTGTGTATTTGACTGACTTTTTGCCCCTTTCATGCAATCCTCTTTTCAATTTCCTCACTTTGGAAATGATGCATTGAAAGACTGTGTACATGCGTTTGTGTAAAGCCAGTGTTTTGTGGCCGCTGGAGTATTTGGGGACTGGTCAGGAGTCAGCTTAATGAAGTGACTCTGACCATCACTAGAGATGCCTACTTTTATGTGTGTGTCCATCCACAGTGCTAGTGTGCGTCTACTGAAAGTCCTTTTATGTGTGTGTGCGTGCGTGCGTGCATGCATGTGTGTGTGCATGTCTGTGTGACTGGCAGGCTCAGACAGTGTGTGATGTGCTCATAAATCACATTGACAGCCTGTTACTGCGCTAGCTTTGGCCACTCAGCCACAGCTAATGTAAACAGAACGCAGGCACACACACACGCGCGCACACACAATGTGTGTTTTTAAAAAAACCATAGCCATATCTCAGGAGAGAATGAGAGACAGAGGAGGGACTGGAAGGGAAAAAATGGACAGACAAGTAGAAAAGGAGGGGCACTGGGGTCAAAAGAGAGCGAAAGAGAGGGAGGAGGCAGTTCAGTCAGGACACTCTGATCTTGATAAACCATTTATTGCAACTAATGAGAACTTGGCAATCCACTTCAAAGAAAGAGACTATGAAAGTACGGCACAGGCGCTGTCGGCACCACAACACCTCTTGCGTATGAGAAAGCTTAGATGGATGTTTCACAGTTACAGCACAGTTACACTGCAGTTACAGTACAGTACGACAAACGAGTGCCTTCTTTAACAAACTATACACCTGTGAGGAAGGTGTAGCAGAAGAAAAAGGTGTAGGCCTACTTATATTTGTGTCTGTAGTTACCAAATAAACACACACACACACAAGTGAGACACTATTAGGATGAATATGTTTCTCAGGTCTCCATTTGTTTTGGGGTTTTTTGTCTTTCATAGATTTATTCCCTGAGAATGCAGCGCTATCTATTTACATTAATTAATTGGAATCGGTGGCGGATTTTGCCGAACATGCGCGCAGGGATTTGAAAGATGAAATAATTTCCCTTTCATGCTAAGTGACACATTTGAACACATGAGAACAGCAGCCATTTGTGAGATATGACACCATCTGTGTCTAAACATCACTTACAAGTGGTGTTTGTCAAGCCGGCCTCTGATGTTCAGCACATCATATGATACAGTTTCACTGAACCATTACACTTAAAGAGGTATTTCCTCCTTTTTTTTTTCTTTTTTTTTTTATCACTGTAATCAATGTAAAGGATAATTGTAACTATTTCCTTATGCTCCCCTGCCTACTCACGCACACACACATAGATACACTTCCCCATCAGATTCCACACACCGCCACCACACTACTTCTCCCCAGACACCAAGTCTGAAAGGAAATGACCTGTTTGCCCTTCCTGTGAGTTCTTCTCTGTTCAAAGAGGTCCAGACTGCCACTCTCTTTCACACACACTCTCACACACATACATTCTCACACAATGAGGAGTTGTATTTGTTTATTTTTTTCTCCACTACTTATCTGTGGGAGATAAAGTCCATCTCTCTCAGGGGTTGCAACATAGGTTTGCCCCGAACTGGGAGACGAGGAAAGGGGACATTTATCACCGTAACACACACTAACATTATTGCTAAATGACATGCCGTCTCCTGCACTCTCCCCTTAAACATTTCACCCCTTCTCTACATCCTCCGGGTCTTCACAGCTTGGCATTGCTTATGGGTTACTTGCTACATGCTTTTATTTGTTATGTGTATTAATTCAGGACATGTATACCAAATGAACTCATTTAACTACATTTTTGGCTTTTCAGCATTGTTTAAAACTCATGTTGAAAGTGATACCTTTACAAATTTGTATTTTTTTAATTGTAAATTATAGATACAAGCACATTTCTGTCTAGTAGAGCGCACAGTACATTTACAGTATGACATTGTATAAGGCAATTTTGTCTGGCGTGACTTCTTTCCGTATGGATGTAAAAAATGAAAATGGCACTTTTTCAAATTGAGACAACATAAAATAAGAACGAATGAACTTCTTCACCGAGTTAGTTACTGAGTTTCCTAACCACTTTACCCTCTGGCTTTTTATCTTGTGGCTTACAGCAGTTAGGCAGTAAGCAGCTGGCCTTCCAGCAGCAGCTGATCCAGATGCAGCAGCTTCAGCAGCAGCACATCCTCAACCTCCAGAGACAGGGCCTGGTTCCACTGCAGCCCACCGCCGCCATGCAGACTCTGCAGCAAGGTATATGCACACGCACACACATTCATGAAAAGAACTGTAACCCTGTAGCACTCTGGTGACACGGACACATCTTAACAAGCGTGTGCGCACACATGGGCATATGGGCGTACACGCAGGCGGGCCTGTACCCAGTGCTGCCTGTGAAGCCCGTTAAGTTAATCAGCCTATAAAAGATAAAAGGAAACGTGATTGGTGGGTTTGTGGAAAGTACTCATTTGGATAATAGGTAAAATATGCCACTAAGCCCCCCTGCTTAGAGAAATGTGTGCATGCGCTTGGGCGAATGTTTGCACGCATGTGTGTGTACTTGAGATTAGCCAGATACAAGAACATCATCGTTTTGCTATTACTGTGCCCACTGGATCTTGTTTTTTGCGTGTTCTTACGTGTGACGTCTCCCACAGTCCCTTCATTTTGTCAGCAGAGTTTTAGAATGATAAATGTTGACTGGCCCGCCCTGAGTATATGTGTCCTGTGTGTGTATCTGTGTCCATTTGTTTTCTGTGCTCTTAACACAGCAGCCCTCGATGCACACATACACACTATCTCACTCACGGAGAATGCTTTAGAGGCTCTAAAGTGGCCGTAACATTGCTAAAGCGCTGACTGAGTTGACCAAACAGACCGATTTCCTTCCCTCTGGCTGTCTGATCCCTGATCTCTCTTTTTCTCTCAAGCGCAGTCACATGCAGCCTCACACGCGCACACTCACAAGCACACACTCACATACAACAAAGAAACTGTGTTTAACTAATCAAAGATGAAATTCAAATCAGTTTAATACGGGAAAAATTGCTCAAAAAGCGTGCATATACATGTGTGCGTGATGTGCTAGAGCACGGGGTGTTTGTTTGTGTGAGGTGAGGACAAATAGATATGCCAGTTTACACAGAGTGGAAAAAGCGACTGGATACTTACTAAGTGCAAATGAAAAAGACAGGGGCTACATTTCTGTTAGAAGTGTCATTTTTCAGACAGTTTCAAACATTTGGCTTTGGCATCTCCTTTTTTCTTTCTTTCTGCTTCCGTATCAGACTGGAATTTCCCTGCAGTGTGAAAGAGCTGGTCCATTGTGACGGCTCAGCCAGGCGTGAGCCAGAAGCATTCCTCTGACCAGCCATGCCACGCAAACACACAAACACTCAAGCATAAACACTCGTACCTTTACACACAAATGCACACACTATTGCCCCGCCTCAAAGGGCTGTTGTGTTCATTGTGTAGGTGGTGGCATTAGGGGTCCTGCTTTGGTTTCAGTTTATTTCCGTGACCGCAGTAGGATGGAGGTGCTGCGTAGACCTCTCGTAACTGCCTTATGACAAAGCCTAATAAGTTCACACCAAAATGAAACAAAAAGAAGAAGAAAGAGCACTAAATACATTTAGTTACATGCAATAAGACAGACCAAACAGTATGGGTGTGCAAGGAACCGTTTCAGCAGCTTTTGAAACTTTCAGACAAACTGGTTACTTATTTTGAATTCACCCAGTTTAATTTTAGAACTTCCCAGCATGTGTTTGTCCACGGTTATTAATGTGAAAGAAAAATGAACCCTAATGACCAAATATGGGCACACACATTTGGCAGAAACTTTTAGCAGGAGCACTCTGATCTGCTCAAATGTTTTAGTTTTCACCTAATTTCATGGGGTTTTTTGGGGGGGGGGGGGGGGGGG
>VOQK01043299.1:0-15715 GCA_015052645.1 Benitochromis conjunctus | reverse complement strand
ACTCTTTTGTCTACACTTCACACCATGAACATGAATCACTGACAAAAGTGTCTAACTTGGCCTTAAAAGACTCTGAGTGCCCCGGAATGAATGATGAAAAGTGACTATTAGCAGGATATAAATTAGAAACTTTAACTGTTTTTTTTTTCTTGCAAAGAAAAACAAAGGTTTAGTCAGATTGTGTCGAAGTAAATAATATAAATGGACTTGGCATCTTACCAAACACTGGTAATTAAAAAACGCAATAAGTTACTATCGTTGCTGAATTATATTTTTGTTTTGAAAACAGCGGCTAATGAATAATTTCCTGCATATACGGGACTTTTATTGACTTTTATTAAGAATGGAAAACAACAGTGACTCCACGGGAAATTAGAGAATGTCATACAGTGGCCTGTATTATGTTAGATACATTAAAATGTTATAGAGACAATAAAGTAACTGTAAACATACTGCATTGTGTAAGTGTTTTTGAGCATAAATGTTAACTGCATTGCTGCTATTTGGCAAAAAATGCCATCTTTACAGAGTATTATTAGTGCCAAAACATATTTCTGGGCTCATAATTCCTGATGAAAGCTTGCCTTAGTTAGTCTTGCGTCTGGTTCGGGTTTAGGGGTAATTATATGACAGTACAGCTCAGCCCAACTACTTTCTACCCTGGAGGAAGCACAATCACTGCTGACTGTAGTTTCCTGTCCAACAGCAGGAGCAGAAGTCTGAGGCGAGTAGGATATAGAAGGAGTCAGGAGGCGAAAACGGGTTGCACGGAGCGGGTGCTCAATTTAAGATTGTAAATAAGTTTGGTAAGGTGGTGCATTTGGACTGTGGTCGCAGAAACGTAGTCGAAAGCGAGGAAACCTGCAGCGCAGACAAAGAGTTTTCAGCCTTGCAGAGTTAAACCTCCCAACATCTGGTTTGGAGGACGGGGCGAGCAGGAGTGAGAAAGTTTGGAGGCGGAGAGAGAATTATCTCCGCTGGAGAAAATGCTCTGAATTTGGAGTTTAGTTTACCTGCATGAGCCATAGAGAGACTTGGTGGTCGTGTGAAGTGACAAGAGTTTGGGAGGGGGGAGATTGGATTGGAAAGGTCTCAGAGGGCTTGAAGTCCACCTGGAGCGATCAGAAAATGAATTAGTTCAAAGGCCCGGGTGCAAAGAGTTCCAGCCAGAAAGAAGGTAAGAAGTTGTTTTCTGCGGTGTTATTGTTGTCAAAGTAAGTTGTGTTTTCATTTTTCAGCCGCACTAACCCAGGCAGAGAAATGATCCTGACGCTGGAGCGGAGCTTGGTCTGAGCATGCAGAGACTCGTGTCGAGAAAGCGGAGGGCAGCTATGCAGTGAAGATAAACAGAGCACGGCCCTTATTAGCTATCAGTCATATTTGCGCATATGTTCAATATCTCACTCTGAATTCATTCTAAAAAGTGACACTTTATTATCATTATTATTATTATAAAAAGTCGCTACAAGTATACGTTTCAGCTAGCTCTTGGTGAGCGCTCGCTGCGGTGACTTTTCTCTTTTCCCAAAACTTCTTCAAACTTTGTATCCGTGTCGTTTAAAACCTTGAAAAGCTCACCCGTGAGGGTGGGTGGTTGATGGTGAAGCTTAGCAAACTCTGCTTCTTCGAACTTTTTGTTGTTGTTGTTGTTGCTGTACAACTTGGCAAAGGTGGTCAAAACTTTTCTGGGAGGCAGCGAGTGCGTTGCGAGCGAGCTACGGGAGCGCGCAAACAGCTGCCCAGCTGAGTTGCTTTGGCAGGAAAAGCGCGTGCCAAAGCTGGCACGTGAGGTATACGCTGAACTTCCCCATAATGATTTATAAAACTTGCTCCGATGGTCTCCTCTTATTGGCTGGTCGAGGGCTATCAAAAGACGTATTTTACTTTAAACAAGGAGCAAGTGTAAGCAGTAAGTGCGGCGTTATTGATTTCCAAGATGTATATACATGTAGTATGATCATTTGTATTTGTAAAATGCAAATAATGTCTGTTGTCATGAAGAAGTTATTTGACTTATACTTTTTTTGTTCGTGACCTTTTCCTGTCTCTCTTCCTCACGTTGCAGTGTTGAAGTGGCTTACAGTGTTATATGTATAAATAAATACTTGTTACTGTCAAAACAGAAGACTTTATTTAAAGTAGGCTGTTATTAGACGTTTCCTTTGTGAACACGTGCTGCTTCCTGTGGCGAGGTTAGTGCCAAAAAGGCACTGATGGTGGTTCATCAGTACCTGTAGTCTGTTAGCTTCTTGCTCATATCAAAAAGACAACTAGAAATCTTCCATATGACTCATCTCTATGAAATTCTTTTTTGGGTTATCTCGTCTCCCTGCTTCAGGCTCAGTCACCTCCTCCCTAAAGAGCCAGGCCTACGCCCATGGATGAGGAGAGGAGTGCCGCTGCCATTTCGCGAGAGCCACCTGATGATGGAGACCCCGGTTTGCCAGCTCCGCAACCAAGTTCACAAACATGCTCAAGCGCAGAGAGAGAAAACAGCTGTCCGAGCCCACAGCCCTGCCCTGGTGATGGTAAGAAAGAGGTTGTTGGGAAGAAAAAAAAAGAAAAGAGAAAAAAAGAAACACAAACATACCTCATGCATGCCACGAACGGCCCGGTGTTTACAATAACCAGCGTTAAGCCTTTCTAGTCATATTTATGGCGGTGCTGTTTGAAAATAGTGAACAAGTGAGTTAGTTATTAAAGAGATTAGTCATTTGGTATGAAAAAAATGGAGCAGTAGGATTACTGGAGAGAGTGAAGACCTCACCATTTTCTTTCATGCATGTGAAGCTTGTTATGTTAGTAGGTCATCCGGCGTGTGTTTGACTATACAGTAGAGCTATTGTAATGCAGTTTTCTGAAAACAAAATTAGAATGGATTTATTCACCCCAGCGAAAGTGTAATATAGGTCAATGAGAGTTCTCTAAAGTGGAAAAGTCTTGAGTCACTGTGGTGTTTAAAAGTTTGTGACTGAGTAATTAATAATCACTAATGGTAGACTCAGGAGGGGGCTACGCTGTAGGAACTCACACTTTATCCCAGGAAAACCACTGTGTGTTTTTGCTGGATGTTACTGGGAATTATAAGGTCAAAAGCCTTCTTAATGACACAACTGTTTTGTAGTCAGGTAATTTCTGAGACTGGTCTGTGTAGGGGCCGTGCACTTGGGTGATCTGAGTGGTCAGGACTGATTCAGCGCTATGGAACACATAAATGGCACAATTAGGCTCCTGGGAATTTGGAATTGAACCTGTGACCCTTTGGCTTTGAGAGATCAGTCATGCTCAGAGGTAACTGACACAGAGGCGGGGAGAGGAAGATGTGGACTCAGCTTCGGGCTGTTTTTGAATGACTCATGCAGAATCAGCCAAAATTACTTCAGTCTCCACAAGCTTCAATGGGAAAACAACAGCACTGAGTGTACGTAGATCAGAGCGCAGGTCCTATGGGGTAATTAGGGTAGGTGTGGTTAACAGTTAGGGTAGTGTGCAGAGATTTAAGTGCCTTGTGGCCATGGGAACCTGCCACAAAAATGCTTAATAGTTGATAAAAAGAAAATTCTTTTTATTTTTTCTGTCTATTTTTTTTTTTAAATACAAGTTCAAACACAACTCTTATCATTACTGTGTTTAACATCAACACACACATCTCCGTTCAATGCTACATTGTGGTTAACCATGACTATAAGTACAGCATCATGTTTAATGATAACTCTTGGAGAGTTTGAGAGTTATTAAATTGAAGGTTTGTGCCCAAACATGTTCTCCTGGCTGTGCTGACTTTACCTCTGTTTGCTCATCACGAAGCCAACACAAAGTGTAAATGATCCTTCTTCTGCTAAAGTTAAGCTTCTTTTGGCTGTCTGGTCTGTGTGTTTGTGCAGGTTAGGGGTAGGTAGGTTCAGGCTACCACTGAGAGCAACAAGGTTCTGCTTTTAGCTCTGTTGGACCTCCACCTATCCCTTTGCATCAAGATTAGGCTGCTTTGCAACACCACAACAGACACATGGGGCGGTTGCACACATGCGCTGTATCCTTGAGCCTTTCTAGACATTACTCAACGGAGTTGCATGAGAGAAAGCAAATGTCTGAAGCGGATGATTGGACATCAAACAGTTTTTAACCTTCCAGCTTTCCATTTCAAAGACCGTGGGAATTTACAGTGAGCGAGTAGATGTCCTGTGACCTGTCTGCTCTTTTAAGAAAGCTCCCTTGACTAAACAAAACAGAGAATTTCCAGAAGTAAGATTGTCTCATGCAGCCAATCTTCTATTGAATGTTGCACGCAGGAGTAGACAACGTCAGACAATCTCCTAACACGATTCCCCAATTTTCCAGAGTTCGTGTGTAAAAACAGCCATGTATATTTTTTAATTAAAGCTTCAAAGAAAGTTTTGACCACTGATTCATTATTAGAATGGGGCTAACAGTTTCTAGCATAGCATCCTCTGTTCCAGTGAAAAGCACTTAACCAGCATCGCTGATGATGTGAGTTTTAGTCTCTTTACCTGCTCCTGACTAGCCTGATGATTGTACTGAATTGACTGCTTTGCATATTTTTCACAGATGCGTCAGCATCACATGTGTTTTTTGGCAATGTTTTTTGCTGCTTTGGCTAGGTAGGACGCTAGCTTTGAGAAATGGCATCCCCATTCTCATTCTTGTCTTCTGAGCACCGATTAGCATTGATTCAAAGGTACTGCACTGCATTCATTTCTGAACGCTTTTACCAGAAGGTTATGCAAATAAGACCCTTCACAGTTAAAAAAAATCAATAAATAAACTGAACCAACTGGGAACAATTGATGCTTTGCCACAATAATTTGCGTATATAGTAGGTTAAATTATCCAATATGGTGTAATATGATCCTGTCTGGGATTGTTTTTCTTTATCTTCTAACTTGCTCAGATTATTATTTGTTGAGTATGATCATAAATTATAGACTAGCATTATTATTATTATAGCCATTACAGTGGTCATGGTGGTCTGCCAGGACACTTCAGTCTATATGACTTAAATTGATATGACTTGTAAATCACAAGTTTGGTGCACCTAAAAGCACACACTGTTTTATCTTCCTTTTTCACTAATGGGAGCCATAATTTACAAAATGAACATCATGTTGAATTGAATAGGACATAAGGCTGATACCATAAATTGATTTTCTACTCTACTCTGATTTTTACTGAGTTTCCACTCGGTATTAGGGTAATTATTCCCCCATAGGTTTTTGTAGAATAAGCTGTCTTTTTGCGAACAGAGAAGTTGCCCCGCGCTGACCATAAGAAAAAAGGTGGTTTAAGCCACTTTCTTAATTTATACCCAGAAGTTATGTCCATCTTTTATATACTCTAAGACCCTGAAGTCAGCCAAGCACAGTGCGCTGGAAAAGTTCAGAGGAAGAATTAGCACTCCTGTACTATTTTCTGAAGCTGAATGAAGATCTGCTCAGTCATCACTTGTCCATAAACTTGCATTATGTGCGTGTTAAAAGACATGTTCTTCTTCTTGTTGTGAGTATGGCTCTCTGTCAGGCATGAAGGATGCAGTGAAGGAGCCCTTTCTTACCACATCTGAGGCTTTCTAACCACTAGCAATTCTTGCACTCTATTTTTTCTTCCTTTCTTCTGTAATCTTTACCCGATTCTCTGCCATTGTTTTCTCGGTTCTTTCCCTGTATTCCCTGCCTGCATGAAGGATGAACTGAACCCTTTTTTATAGTGAAATTACAATTTTAACAAATGTTATTTGAGATTTCAAATAACTATCAGCATCTTAAGATGCTGGAATTTGCAGTTTAAGATGACTTCCATTGTTTTGCCAGCATTAATGGAAACAGTGGAAAGCAATTTCAATCAGCTGTAGTTAGTTAATGTTCAGTATCACATTGTGGCCAAGCAAAATGAAAATCTTGGCATTTATTTGGCTGCACTGATCTCTGCGGGACAGAGTTTAAGCTCACTCAAGGTTGGGAATGGACATAGAGAAAAACAACTTGTTTTTTTTTTTAATGTTGAAAAGCAAAATAAGAAAACACCAGTGCTTACTTTATTGTGTCATTCCCAAATAAACAGCAGAATATCATAGTTCTCACCTTATTCTACTCTGGCAACCGCTTTGAATTTCAACCTTCAGGATTTCAAAGTGTGAAGTACTTCTTATGTCAGCTTGTGAGTTGTCATACAGTTTGCTGTCATCATCTCTCTGGATATATAACTACAGTGCTTAGGCCAATATAAATGCAACAAGGCTATATTACAGCAAAAAGTTTAGCTTTTTACTAAATTCATTTTCTTTTTCTGTCTTTCTTTTTTTAGTTTGTTAGGAGACAAGGTTGATAAAATTCTAATTTAACTGAATGTTTGCTATTGGTCGACATCCAACAAGTGGCTATCTTTGCATAACGACAGGAACGAGACTCTAACAGCTAGCCTGACTCTGTCCAGACATGACAAACGTGCAGTCCCAGCAATATGCAAATGAACTGAAGACTGAAGTATTAAATCGTGTATTGACTGTTGCTACACGTAACAACAAGCCACTGCCTCATTTTATAATTATTCATTCATTTCTTGGGGGGTGGGGTGGGTGCAGATACGTGTGTTATTCTACAACTTTTGCAAACATCCGCACATCAAAAACGCTTGATGAAAGCAAGCAAGTGTCCACCTTCAACATCCTATGCCTCTTCAGCCTTTGTGTGATCAGCCTGGTGCTTTCTTCTGTAAAATTAACCTTCTATGTCACAGTCTAACCTGTTTCTATCTATTATTTCATCTCTTTCTCTGTTTCATACACTAACTCATTCTCTTTGCCCCAGCGTGTAGATGCTGCTATTTTCCCGCTTGTCCTTTTTTAGTCGTTGAGGTTTGTTGAGCCTTGTGTCTAATTTGGTTTCTCACAGAGATTGAAATAAACTCAGAGCAGTTTGAGGCATTTTTATGGCATTTTTGACCAACGAAAATGAGCGTGCTTTATTTTACTTTACTACCTCACAAACATTTGAGAATCTCTCATTGCTGCTGCTCTGGTGGCCTGCGCTCTTTCTGTTTCTCACACTAAAGACTCGCTATAGCGCTTTCTTTAAATCTTAATCATTCCTGTCGTGAACCTCTAACATAGAGGTAATGTAATCGTGGTATGATATTACAAATTGCAAATTTGAACAAGGGGCTTTATATATATATAAATATATAAATATATAAATATATATATATATATATATATATATATATATATATATATATATATATATATATATATATATATATATGTATATAATATAGAAGTGTGTATGACAGTCATTCTTCTGTTAACTTGATTTAGTACTTGAGTAAACATTTTCCTGATGAGTTTATGTTGTCAGTCCAAAGTGTTATGTCTTCTGTAATAGATTGTGATGCTCATTTTGAAAATAATGGTCTTATTTATAGTAAAATAGATATGAATGCAGTTTATGCGTGAAGTCAGGTCTCCCCTGTGATTGAAAAGTCACTGCCACACATTGGGCATACAGTGTCTTCAGTTATTGCCGTTCTTCTCTTGTCATGTCTGGCGAAGATTTTAAAAATCAGGGCTTTTCACATTTCTCTATTTGCCGCCATCATGACCTCTGTGCTGAAGGATGTCTCACTGGTTAAAATGCATCTGGAGGAGAGATGACTTGTCAGACGAGTAATACTCAAGGATACACAGGTATATCCTTTGTGTGTTATTACCCCTTACCCAAGAAAGAGTCATGGGTAAAACCACATGACCCCTGCTTACATGTGAGAAAAGAGATCTGCAGAAATTTCCTTTCAATGTTTATTTAAGTCGATTGGCTTTGTAATTAAACTTTCTTACTTTTTCTGTTTGTTTGTGTGTTAGTTTTAAAAAAAATCGTATTGTAGTAAGCTGTCACATTGCACAGTGGTGTGAACTAAAAGTAGGTCTAAATTTTAAAAGTTCTCGTGAAGACTGTTATGCTTGTATGACATCTGGGATCATAAAATGTTGAAGTAGTTGGGCTGTAACAAAGCAATTTCTAATGCAGCTGTGCCAGACGTCGTATTTAATGACATCACTTTAAAATGACAGCTCCGAAGCAGGGATTTTGTTGGATTTTGTAAAATGCCTGTTGTCTCAACTTCCCTCTCCTCGTGTTTCTCCGTCTCCCCCTCGACTTGGACCTCTACTAAAAAGCAAGGAAATGATTCTGATTTTTTTCCTACAAACTTTTAACTGTCAACACATACAAACAAAAATAGACGGTTCTTCAATGCAAAATATTATTTTCATAATAAAAGAAATGATCAAACTTTACATTTTCACCCAAACTGCAGTAACTTACAGCTGTCTCACTTGGAACAGCTGAAGCAGAAATAATTAACTGAAAATAAGCTGCTGTACACCAATCTTTATCTAATTTATATAACAAAACAAATTCCATCATTTTCCACTGTGTTCATAAGTTCTCCAGATAACAGGACATAATTTTCCTCGTAACTACTTTGGTCCTTTGCTCATACCAAGGCTGCTGGCTTGTGGCTAGCTCTGAGATCTGGATAGCTTTAGCTTTAATCGCTTCACTTTTCATAGGTTCTTCAAAATGTCCATGATCAGCGGGATGAAAGTAATTTAAATGTCTGATTAGCATTTTTGTTTCAAACATTTCCATGTTAGTCCCCCAACGGTCCCCAACAGTTTTTAACAGTTTGTAATTCATTTACAGTGAGGAGTTTTCATGCTAACAACATGTTACCATGTGGCTGTGAGTGTCTGTACGACTGTAATCTGACATACGTGAAGCTGACCATTCATGGCTCATAACACTCAAAATCGTCCGGTTTCGATGTCTGGCTGATCAGACAGTACCTCTGTAATAAAAACTGTTACAGTAAATATATGAAAGCAATAAGAGGAAAGTGTTACTGTACACTACTATAAAGACCTAGAATGAAATAAACATAAAAAAAATCTAATGAAAAACTGTTTTAAACAATGTTTTCCTAAATGTCAAATCTTAGTGAATTTTGGATACATTACTCTGTCTATGATACTAAGACTGCAGCACAGTGTCCTTGTTTTACATTAGCTGTGTTTAGAATTTAAAACAAATGGAGTCCTGTTAGCTGCTTTGCTAATAGACACAGCAGTGTAGCATCTGTTAGCAAAGAGCCAGTATTTTCCCACGAACCAGAAGAATCTCACAGACAGAGTAGCACAATTAAATTCCCCTTAAGCCTGTTCAGCAGCAGACATTTTTTGTCTTTAATGAGCTTACACTACTCCATTCTCTCACAGCAAGCATAATCTCTGATTTTCGACTTATTCCGATGCAGCACACTGTGAGTGTATGCTTATGTCAGTGTCAGTTTCTTGGTGTGGGATTCTCCCATTGGCTGGGATTGCAATTTAAACATTGCTTCTTCTTTCCTTTTAATTTGTGTGTGTGTGTGTGTCTCTGTGTGTTTTTACTGAGGAAGAGTGATTGAGACTACAACATCACCTATACTGTACATCTGTGTTCTTGTCTTTGTAATGTACTCCATCTTGGTCAGCACCCCACTGATAGTGTGCGTGTGTGTTTTCAATCAGTTCCAGTCATTACTGCTGGTCAGATAACTGCTCGACTGCTCTTCGGCACAGCTTCTCTTGTCTTCTTTGCTTTTTTCTCTGCTAGTGGGAAGTATTTTAAAACGATGTATGAACACAGGAACACAACTGCAACACTCAGTTGTGTCAATATTGTCTCAAAATATTAAAAACGTCGTCCTTTACAAATGTATTTTTTTGTTTTATGAACACAAATTCAAATATTTAAAAACATCCAAATAAAATTTCTATAAAAGAAGGAAAAAAAATAGGGGAAAAAGTCATATGGTGGGGATATTTTGACTTTATTAAACAGCTGTGTTTTAACTGTCATCACAAATTGAAGGTTATTCTTTCTTTCAGCACACGTTTGTTTCTTTCTGTCAGTAAATGTACAAAAGTTCAAATAAAGCTTTCACAGAAAGTTTGCGCATCCTTTTGCACACACAGTACTTTACTATGACAAAACACTGAATATTTTATTAACTTATACCATTCACACAATTTTAAGACCCTTGACCTATACGTGTTGCACCTTTGGTAGCTATTACAGCCTTGAGTCTTCTTTGGCATTATCCTTTAAGCTTGGTACTTCTTTCTTTTCAAGGCTCCTTAATGTTTAGATAGGGAGAGCTTGCCCACACCCTTTTTTAGGTCTCTTCTTAGACACTCTACTGTGTTAGGACTCTGAAAAAGACACTCTAGGACTTTTGCGGATTCACTCATATGTTTTCTAGTAGCATGCTTCAGGTCTTTGTCTTGTTGAAAAGTAGCTTTTGCCTCAGTCTTATATAAAATAAGATAACCTTTGCTGCATTGTAGAGAGTTGTTACATAAGGTATGAAAGATTTCCTGTATCTGCCCCTGTGGGAATGGAGCTGCTAGAGAAATACCTCCACTACTGGAGTCATGACCACACTCGAAAAGGTTTTCAACTCAGGATTTTTGTGTCTTTTTTTGCATCTGTTTTTTTCTCTATCTATATTAACCTCCAGTTCCTGATACTGCAATCACCACATTTTACTGTGCAGATGGTATTAATGAAGTGATGCCGAGTATCTGTTTTGTGGCATGGTTAAATGTATGTCTCATCAGACCAGAGTTCTCGGTCTAAATGTGGTTAAAATGTCAAACTCCCAGCATGCTGTCATGTGCCTGCTAGTGAGTAACCGCTTCTGTCAGGCCTATGCTGTTGGAGTACTGTGCCGTGTTCTTCTCTAAGGTTCTGCCAACTCCAGAAAAAGACCACAGTGTTTGTTTGAGCCTGCCTTGCCAAGGCTGCCCATCCCCAGTAACTCACTTTGGTCAGATTATAGAAGACTGAAACTCATCCTGTTGGTGATTCTAATTTTTTTAATTTCATGGTTTGGTTTTAACTCTAAAACACCATCAACAGTGAGACCTAATACTCATAGCTGTGTGTGTGTTTAGATTATTTTAATTAGGCATTGGATTCCAGTCACGTTGTAGAAGCATCTCAAAGACAGTTGATTATGGTAGGATACACCAGGTGTTTATCAAAGGTTTCAGTCTTTAGCTGCAAACGACTTAACAAAACATTTAAAATTTGTTCTTGTTTTGTCTTTGTGGGTTTACATGGATGAATAAATGAATGTAATCCATTTTAAAAAGGAGTCTGGAATATACCATAACATGGAAACCTTGAAAGTGTCTGAAAACATTCCAGGCACACCGTCTTTGCCACAGGGATGTATAAGCCTAGGAGACCTCCTTTTGCATACACATTAGACATTTGCTTTTTTAAAGATGTCATAGAGGAGCTGTAGAAACGGTGTTGAGATAGTTTGAAAGGAAGCAGGTAAACTCAGCTCAGCCCTCTGTTCTCTATAAACCAACACACTCCATCCCCAGGAGGAACAGCAGGAAATGCTTCCCTTCAGGTAATTCAGGATATGTCACATCATTTTCAAGTTCATGTAAATAGTGTCTGTGTGTGTTGTGTTTATGCTAATCATTACCCTATGGGATCCATATGTTTTTGGTTTAATGGTTAACTGTTTGTTTACAAGGAGTCTAAAATTCCTCTGAATCGCCCCTTCAGGGCCACTGACACGTGTACATATACCAAACTACAAACCCACATGAACTTGCAAATACAGAAACATACACAGGTATATAGTCAAGCTTTCACAAACAAATACCCACAAGTGTAAACACAGCCATATCTACTCACCGGCACTTGATTGGTCAGGTCTGATTTTAATTAGAGGCTTATCTTTCACAGTTCTCAGAACTGGCTCTGAGGTTGAGCGGTTAGGTGTTTTGATCCTGATGCCAACACAAAATTGGTTGATGGCCTGCTTGGATGGCACTAAGGGTTTGTGGGAATGTGTTTCGATCCAACAATCGTGGGTTCGAACATTTACAAAGGGAACGCTTTGACTAGCTAAGTCAAAAGTCCCATACACTTTTAACCCATGCTACCCCACAGTCAAAAAACAAAGACAAACTTTAGTGAGGGATACAAGAGTTCATAAGATCATATGATCGAACAGCTGCCAGTGTTACTTACCGCTCGGGGTGCTCCCTTTTTCTGATTCGCCCTGCTTCAGAAACTGCAAAGAACCCAATACTGTTTTAAAATCGATCATTAACAATAACAATTGGACTTCATTTTAATAAAAGCATCAGCAAACTCTTTATTTATTTTCCGAAAAATGATATTTATTTACCATAGTTTCATATTCACAATATTTGTGTGTTTCCCATCTGTAGCTCACCCCACCAATGGAGCCGATCCCACTTTTATTGTTTTTTTCTATGCCATTATGGGTTTTTCTCCAGCAGTGTCTGTGGTATGCTGTACACTTCTGCTGCAAAGTTGTTTTGGCTTTAGCAAAATCTGCATTTCTCATGGATTCTTACTGGGGAGTCAAATAAGACTGACTTTTAGTTTTCAGAAGGGTTTTTTTTTTCTGTGCTTTGTGTGACTGTGGTAATTGGCCCCAAAAGCAATTTCCAAAGAATGAGAAAAAATGAGAAACACAATGACTTGAACTGATAAATGCCATTTAAAAAAAATAAACTATAATACTGATCTCAATATTTTTAAAAACTTGCCAGCTGTCTAAAGTTATCAGAGTCAGTTGTTGCCTACCAGCATCTGGTGTCTTATTATTATTTTTTTTACAATCCATTCTCAATAATTTTATAAAATTGATACCAGTTGCGTAGAACAATGGATGATTATATGTTACTGGCAATTTTAAGTAATAGCGTTATCACTGATTATAGGAATATAAAACACCATGTTCACTGACGTTAGGATTAGCCTCCTGAAGTTAAACATACTGTTTTTTTATTTGCTTCTACTTTACTATTTACTAAGTTTTAGCACTGAGTGTTATTTAAGCTATTTAGAAATATATAAAGGTGGGTTAATGCATGCATAGTACATAGACCTATACTGCTTGCCAGTGATACATGTCGACTACAACACACAGTTACCTGTAAATCAGACATTTGGTGTCAGGACAGCTGTGCTAACTAGTGGTTTTCATATCTGAGCAGGCTGATTGAGTCTAATGGATAAAATATGGGTCTTAGAAAAATCGCTTCCACATGCCAGAGATAAAAATATGTGTGATGAGAGTGAGTGCGAGATGCAGGCAGGTATTATTGGTAAGTGTTTTATGTGTGTTTGTAAGTTGTATGGGTGTGAGTTATGTGTAATACTATCAAATAGAAGAGAAAAGCAGGAAGTATTTCCCGTTCACATGGTCTCCCAATCAAAAATAACCACACACACAAAATGCCCTTGAGAGACACAAATATATACATATACACAGGTATACAAAGACACACAAACCTTTGCAAGCAAATCAGCCAATGTTTAAAACACTAGGCCTTTTCATCGAGGTTAGTTCGAGAAACATAATTTTAATGCTGCATGCTAAAGAGCCCAATGGCCTCAGGGCAAAGCATCGTGCCACGGCACTAAAAACTACATAGAAATGGTGCGAGGAACACAACAAAGAGCCCAAACACTGACGTTCCTCCAGTTCCCAGACCCATCAAACATCCACGGGTTGCAGAACAGGCCGCTGAGGCCACACCCCACAACCCACAGGATGCAAAGGATCTGCTGCCAGTGTCCCGAAAGTGCCAGACACCACAGGACATTTTGTGGTTTTAAAGTTGTGGCTGATCAATATGTGTGCCATTGCAACATTTCCAAAAGGCTAATCACCAACAGATCAATGTAAAAAAAAAAAAAAACTATGAAATTTTTACATAAAATAAATTAGAATACTTCTGACGGCCTCTTTTTCTGTGTGTAAACTAAATGGACTTAGTTTGGACAGGCGTTTTCAGATGTGACAAACATAGCAATGCTCACAGTGATCAAGACATATAGATATCTGTAGGTAATATTACAATTTATATACAGTATTTCAAAGTTTAATAGCTTTAAACATGTGTGATTAGAATGATTATTGCAGAAAGTTTTTCTTTTATGTTAAATTTTTTAAAAGTATTTAAGAAAAATAACAGTCTGATATTTTATCTGACCGACAATACAGAACCCCAAAAACTGTGTTAACAGTAAAAAATAAAAGGACTGAAAGACAAATTAGTGTGTGTGAAAATCACACGTTTGACCTTAAGATTGTCATTCAAATGCAATAATGGTACAACTCTGAAACATGTTTTAAATGAGAAAACATATTTATTCAAGTTGTGAAATATCATCATGTTGTTTTCATATGTAAGGTGAACAGCTAACAGTATCAGAACGTAGCCTACAACTCATTTTAATCATGCATGTTACCAGAAGTGACATTTTAAGAAATGCAAATCTCATTGCTTCTTAGTTCAGTAGTTACATTTACTCATGTCATGTTCATTGATTTGTATTTAAAATGTTTTCATTTATCTAAGTCAGCCAATGATTTGCTCGCTGCAGTTTATGACTTCACTTATATAACATGCTACACTAAAACTATATCTTCTCTCCTTCTCGTCCTACTGCACAGCTGTCTGTCAAATTGCAGTATATATTGGAAAAACCTATCTCACAACCGCCTATGTATATTCAAAAAAATTACACAGCTCATACTAAAAAGTATAATATTAATTATATTATATAATATTTAGGTTGTCTTACTTGTTTTGTATATTTACTCTCAGTTTGCTTAAAGCATGTCGCTTGCTTGTTTATTTGAATATTACATTTATACAGTCTTTATTGGACAGACTGTATAAAAGTTCAGCCATAAAAATGGGAATGAATCTATAGAATTATACCTGAAATGCACAGGAATGTATCTGCGTCAAAGGGGAATGTGAACCTGAGAGGCTGGGGACAGGAAAGAGAGGACAGATAGAGGAGTGAGGGAGAGTGGATAGAGTAAATAAACAGAGCCGGGAAGTGTTGAGTCCATGCACAGGACGTGGTTTGGTTTGTATGTGTGTACGTGTATGTGTGTGTTTATCAAGCCCAGCTGGCTCCCATTTGCCCAGGAATGAGTCTTCACCTCTCAGAGGCCTGCCTTGCTTTGAAGGCCTCTGTGTTTTGTGTGTGTGTGGTGCGCATATGAGTGCATGTGTGTGTTTGTATAATAACAGCTTCATTAGAGGACTGCGTGGTACCTTTGAACACATAAAACACCCAGACATGTATTTACTCCATATATATTGTGTGCATGCACTCTTATGTATTCCACAGACTCTAGCTTGCAAAAAGAGACATGCACACACATATAGACCCACAAAGATTTCAGGTTTCACAAGCATACACATGGACCCCTAAACAGTCACAAGGGTTTGGATTTAACTACTTCCAGATGCAAGTTTAGGACAGAGCGAGCACACACCAACACATAGACAAAAATCTTTTGCTTTGTTGAAGTCAGCAGAACTACTCTGTTAAAATTAATTAGGTGCTGGTGGATGGGAAATGACAACAGAGTAGGCAAGTTTACCACAAGTGGGGAAACAGCTTGCTGGTTATTTTTGATAATAGGAAACAAAACTGGGAATCTGTTCAAGCATAAACATTCATACATTTATACAAGTCCACCCAGCTCCTCAGCTCATAACATACAGTAAATATAAAACACTGAGATCTGTTTTCAGGCGTTTTCTTTAACTGTGTGTGTGTTTTGCAGATGTGGC
>VOQK01043298.1:15513-28041 GCA_015052645.1 Benitochromis conjunctus | reverse complement strand
AAATACACAGGACATAACGAGGGGAATGAGAGGCAGGAGGTGAACACAGCTGGGAGACATCAGGGCTAACGAGACCAGGGAAGCAAAACTAGAGACATTGACAAGAGACATGACCTTCAAAATAAAGCAGGAAACAAAAGCACAGCGACAGACTCTGAGACATGACTAAACACAGGGGCTTGACTACATGGGAACAGAGGGAACACAGGCAGGGGAGAGCAACACAAAAACGAACCACACTAACAGAAACATGGGAAAATAATAATCAAGACTGCACACTAGAAAATCAGAACATAAACCATGGAGCACAATAAAACCAAAACACAGACAGCAATAATATAGAAAACAACGGTGGGGATAACTGAACACAAAACAAGGGGAACACAGAAACATAAGGGCAAGGGGACCCGAAACAGTACAGAAAACAACAATAACTGAAAACGCTGGATCAGACGACCCAGGACCATGACAGTTTTGTATATTATAGCCTTGAATGAAAACTATCACCAACAGCACCCTTTATTATTACATTACATTACAAACAACCTAAAAACCCCAGTCAGCTCCCCCAGTTTAATCTCAGTTTTGATTTCTTTGTGAATCTTTAAATTATGATCAAACTCCTGTGGAAGCTTTGCCTGAGCAACATGGAAAGAACAAACAGTTGACTGTTATTTCATGAATTCACTTGCACTAAAATCAACACTGGTAGCACTGTTTGCAATAATTACACAAATACATGTGCTCAGATAGTAATCAGTTATATTTGTGGCTAATATTATCTTTTTGTCTTACAGTATCTTACCATACACAAAGTAGCTGAAACAGCCTTGAGACAACAGTGGTTGTGATTTGGCATTATATCAGTAAAACTGAATTGAATGAGAACAAGTTGCTCTGAACCAGTAACTTGACTTATAACATCAATAAAACCTCAGTTTCAAGTTTTATTTAGGACAACATGATGATTTTCTAAATTATATTCACATTTATATAAAATGAAAGATAAATCTGGCTCATGATTCAAAAGTCAGCATCATGAGCGTACAGAGTGTTTTAAGTTATTCTAGATGACTGGGCCACTTTTCAGACTGAAGGTAAGGTTGGCCAATGTTATACTTGAAAATACTTTTTCACAGCAATTTGATATTTGCTGGAAAATGATGTTTAACACATTACTTGACCATTACCAACAATGGGTGGTCTAAGATTTAGGATGTATTTGTATACTTCATAAATTTATATTTTATCTTGTCTTTATGTAGTGCTGCATAACAGTCAACTCATAAAAATTAAATAAATAAAAATTAACAAACAAATAACTAAAAAAATATTTAAGAACAAAAAAAGATGGAATATTAACATGACAAGAGCAAAAACCTTTACAATCACGTTCTTATAAGTCAACAACCAATAAATAAAATATATAAACATATATATATACAAATTACAATTGAAAACACATGTTTACAGTCCTTTGACTAAATATTTTCCAATGAATATTAATACACAGTTTTAAATATAACCTTATCAGTTGTGTTTTGAGTATTTAGCATTTGAAGGGAAACAAACAGCTATCGATTCTTTAATGTCTTTTTATTTCAGGAAATTGAGATTTGGAAAAACATTTTTGTCATTTCCTTTATCATCTTGGCTCTTTTAGATTGCTTATGGATCAGTTTCACTTGTGAAGCGTTATATTACACCAATAATATTTATTTCCCTTTCTTATATGTTGCAAAATTGCTAACCAGCGTTTAAGCTTTGCTTTGTTCACTTGCTTTTGACCACGTATTTATGAACAGTGTATTATCATAAGCAAACCACAGTACAATTATTCTAATCAGAAGATGACACTGACAGATAAAAATCACATTATATAGTGCTGCCATATTCCCAATGAATTATAATGCATGTGAGTATCAGATAGTGATGCCTAATGAGTTTTTAATGTGCACTCCATGCTCACAATAGACTTGAAGTCTCATCCTGCTAGCATATTATCAGGCTTTATCATACTTGGCTGTCTCTGACATCCTCTCGTTTAAACAGTCAGCTCCTCCAGTAAGTGAGGTGGAATAAAGGTGTAGTCCATCTGCCATGTCAATGACAACCCTCTCTTAAGACAAACCTAAAACACAATCAGTGATTCTGCATGGACTGAGCAATTTGCTTTCATGTCTAGCCTGACAGAGATGGTGCCAGCTGTGTTTACCAGGACATTGTGTGTTATAAACATAATCACTTTACCAACCCCTGCCTACCCGTTATGGATGGCACTTGTCATTTACAGAGGAGAGCCCTGGGCCATCAGTCATCTCTATGTGTGAGTGTGTTCCTGTACAAGTGTGTCATTGTGTTTTGAGAGGGTGGGCCTGGTTGGGCTTTTTTGCACCTTCTGCGTGTCTATGGAAAGCAACGAAACAGAATTTACTCAAATACAATCAGTGAACAGAAACATTTAAATGCTGTTCTGTGAGCATCAAAAATTATACTTGCAAGCTCACACAGTTAATCGGCCATTACATTCAGAACAGAGTGGGCACTTATAACTCAGTCCTACTGCCAAAATATTAATCACCATGCAACAGCCATGCCATTTTTGTGAACTGTGGTATGACTTTATTTAGAACTCCACTTGCCTGGCAGCTGTTTTGATACACTTAATTACAACGACATTAAAAGTCTTTTCACTTGTGCTTTGTTTTTTAAGATATTAAAAAATAAAATTAGAACACACACAGTGTACGTATTTTGTAGAAATTGAGCATATTTGAAAGGGGAAAGCAACATGTGTAATTTAGTTATTCAAAGTATGAACAAAATTTAGAAATGAGTGAACTAAAGGCAAAAAGCACCCTTCGTCTTCACACGATGCACACACAGGTCGAACGTGCTGTATGCTCTAAAGTGGCAGTTTCATTTCTAATCTTTTTAGAGACACAAAGTGCCAACTTAATGATATTACAATTATTTTTCCAATACCAATACAGCATAAGCTAATACTTAGTTCTGCAGCAATTTGATTGTAGAGACGCTGATTTGAAGATAAAAAAAAAAAAAAAGAAACAGACTGTTTTTAGGGTTTGCCAAAAGGATTACATTTATACTACTGATACTGGGTGATAAGCTACCAAGTGAGCCTAGCCACAATAGCAACTACCCAGCAATCTTACAGTGTACTTACTTTATTGAGTTTTTATCTGCTGGTTTTTATCCAGCATCCTGAAATTGGTCAATTTAGATTAAAATCGATATTAATATTGTTTTCAATAATCAGATAATAAGAGCATGCTGTTATTATTGAGCTTATTTAAGGAAATATATAAGGAAGAAGAGATGATTTACTGAGAGTGTGTGGTCAGCACTAGCGTGGCATTAAATGTAATATGGCATCCAGAAAAACAGGAAAAATTTGATGTAAAACTTTTTATATATCAAGAATGTGGTCCCACGTTGCTATTATCATTATTATTATTATTATTATTATTATTATTATTATTATTATTATTATTATTAATAATAATACATTATAATACATTTTATTTATAGGTGCCTTTCAAGGTACTCAAGAATACCTTAAATACCAAAATCATAGTATGCATACAATTGGAAAACACCAAAGAATTAAAAAGTTCAAACAATACAGAATCAAACAGAATAGAGAAGCTTGAACAGATGTGTTTTCAGACTGGCTTTAAAGATAGGAAGAGAATCAATGTTGCAAGTGCGGTGCAGGAAAGAGTTGCAAAGAAGAGGGACAACTTAGATGAAAGCCCTAAAATCCATGGTGGTCAGGCGAGCAGGTGGTATAATGAAAGTAACAGAGCGGGATGATCTCAGAGTATGGGAAGGAGTGGCGATGTGCAGAAGATCAAAGAAATATGGAGCTGTGCGATTATGGGGATGCTTGAGACTAAGCTTAAAATTAATGTGAGATTTTACAGTTAGCCAGTGAAGCTAATGGAGGACAGGAGTAATATCTTCTATGGATGGGGTTCTGGTAATGACAAGAACAGCTGCATTTTGAACCAGTTGAAGTCTATGGAAAAGTTTGTTTGATAGGTCAGAGAGGATCATATTACAATAATCAGTATGAGATGGAACCAAAGCATGTACAAGTACTGTTAGCTGTAAAGGAAGAGCTTAGCTGACTAATACTGTGTAAGTGGAAATATGCAGACTGACTGATGTTATTGCAAAATTGTTTTTCAGTATTTAAGGAGCCATTGAATACAACATCTAAACTCTTAACCTTGAAGCAATGGGAAATTGTCAATGCACAGAGAGAATTTATCAGGACTTCTACTTTGTTTAATTTGAGAATATTCGCAAACCACCAGAATGGAATGGAAATAGGCTTAGTCAACAGAAAGAGTTGGGTGTCATCAGTGTGAGAATGAAAATGTATGCCACATTTTTAAAAACGTGACTTTAAGGTAAAAGATAAATAATAAATAGAAGAGGGCCTAAGACAGAGCCCTGGAGTTGGTGTGATTCTAGGGTGGAACAGGGAGGGGAGTGAATGAGAAAGTCTGAGATCTCAAAGCAACAAAAGTATTCAGAAAACTGTGTAGTCCATCACTGTAAAAAAAATTTTTAAAAAAAGGAAAAAAAAGAAAACACTTGTTCATCAGGAGGAGATCAGATGTTATACAGTTCTGTGGAACAAAACCAACTGATAAGATCAAGAACATAGCCCTTAGAGTGAGTTAGAAAATCAATAAATTGTTACAAAACTACTAAGACCAAATGAGAAGTCTCTAATAAACGTATTAGCGACGGTGTTCACCGGGTAAAAAGACACTAGCGGATATGGAACAAACTAAGTTTGCAAAGTAATTTACACAGACCTCATTTAGCTTGGGCATTCAGTACACTGTAGTAAGTGTATACCGGGAGTAGGCCCATTGATTTATAAGACAATAGCCTTAAATGAGGGATAATGAGGGACAGTTTTAGCAGACTTTCCACTTCTTGTTGTAGAATGAGACTGCCACTACAAACAAGTGTACAGGCCAGCCAGAGGTAAACAATCCCAGGAGAAATACTTTGATTTAGCCGTCATAAATTATTGTAAAGTAAAACTCACAGCACTCAGCAGATCACAGAATAAAGGAGCGATGTTGGTGAGTGACTGAACGATATTTTTAGTTTGCAGCCATAGATGTTACAAAATAACATTATCAAAGTCAGAGTCGTTCTTGACCTAGTTTGTCACTACAATATTCACACTAGTCGCTTGATCGATTGTTTATATTATATTTAGTTAAATTAAATATTGATTAGTGCAGCTTTCGTAAATGTATCTAACCTATATTTTATTGTTAGTTATTATAACTTTATGAAATCAATGACAATTGCTACCACCTTAAATCAATTCAACAGAGCTAGGAGAATTCTCTTTGGGTTGGCAACATGAGCCAACACAAAAAATAGCTGCCAATAGCTGCTACAGCTTTCCTTTCAAGTGAAACACAGATATCCTGGTGTGTCAGGTTGATCAATAGCTGACCCTCACACCATAAAAGCAATAACAGCTGTTTCTTGCAGATAAAACAGGAGCAACATATTAAGAGTGTCCCATGAATAATGTGTTTCATTGACTTGGTCTCCTGTGAAGAGACCATATGAAACAAAAAAATGCCAGAGGTTCATAGGCAAGTAATTTTATTGTCTGAAGTTACCACTATGCAGGACTCATGTTTGGTCTACACTTGTCATTGCTTGACTATTTTGAATTTTGGCAAGCATGGTCAAAGCAGGCATCAGTCTGCAGAGGATCACACACCTCGAAGCATTTTATGCGTCTTATTTTGGAGCAGCTGACCCCATAAGCAAATTAAGAACAAAGGACTAATTCAGGAAATGACTGTGGTGATTGCTGTGGTGATTGCTACAGAAAAGAGCTGAGATCAATGTGTCCAGATTATTTCCGACACTGTCCTGGGAAATTTTCCGGTGTCTCATGGGTCTCTGTCAAATCCCAAGTGACAAAAACAGGGCAGTTTGTTTTCTAAGTGTGCATTCGTATACTCGGTCTTTAAATATTTATGCTGCCATTACTCCAAATATGGAAATAAAACTTTGCTCAAATAGATAAACAAACATCCACCATCAATAAAACACTTAATAACAAAATTTCTGAATCAGAGGGTGAATAATGCATGAGCTGCTTCATGGTTTCCAGTTTCTGCCTCAGTCAGTATGTTGCTCGCTTGATCTTGTGGTTCCGTAATTGCTCTTGACACAATTTTATGAGCAGGCCACGGACAAAATAAAATAAGCTCCAGAGAGAGGTCGCATCAAAACACACTCACTCACTTTTATACGCAGGTGTGATGGAAGCTCTGTTGCATTGTGGGTGCTCAGAGACATCATGGTAATGACCTGTGAACTACATCACCATCATCTACCCACATGCCCAAAAAGACACACCTCCTAGTCCAAAATGGTGGTTTAAGAGCCTGTTCTCTTAACATCTTCATTGGTTGGTTTGATTTTCTAGCCAGTGTGAACACTGAATAGAGGCTGCATGGAGTGAGATGCAGATGAAAACAGAACAAACAGACCAGTTAAACAGAGGTGGACATTAAAAATTGTGTTTCAATCAAATTGTTCGGTTCAGCTTAGAGATTTTCATAAAAAGATGATGTTTAGCACAAATTCTGAGTGACATTTCTTCGTTATTTAGCTATTGCTTATTGAACCTGGTTTCAAACCAATATAATAGGTCTAAAGTTAGTTTTAAAGTTAAGATTAATCGAATGAATGGTGATTTCAGTCACCACTGGGTGGGTGTTATATGCCTAGAGGGCTCTGATCTTCAGAGACAGTTCTGTTTTTGTGTCAAAGAATGCACATGTAGTTAAGGTCTAAGTGATTATTCAGTCAGCTAGGTTTCTTACTTGTTGCAGCTCTTTGCTGTTATTACAGTAAATACGGCCTTGCTCTTTTGCACTTTCTTTACCCAACAACACAAAAGCCAAATGTAAAAAAGGGAAGAAAAAAAAAGAAAGAAAAGAAAGAAGCAAGGCTGTGAGTGGTAACAGGAGCAGTTAAAAGGTTTGGAAAGTTGACGGCAGTATAAATCATGAAGCAAAAACATCTAACCCTAACAGAGGAAAAGAGGCATTCATCACGGCACTGAAAATGACAAAGCATCCTAGGTTTGATAAGACTGTGCTTGATAATACAAGTCAACCCCCTTTGGCAAAAGACAAAACCGCATCATCAATAACAAACTTTCAATGTTCCGGTGTGTTTGATTTAAAACACATTTCTAAAACTGGAGTGTCTGATGTCACACATTTTGTTAACTAAAAAAAAGGGGCTAGGCGTGAGACGTGTGAGACGCCGATTGTGTCTGTGATGAACAGGATGCGAATGTGTCTTCGAGAGTATTCTCACTCCATGATCAATACAAAATACTGTTTTGAGTCAGGAGGAAAAGTTCACCAATCTAAAAAAGAGTGATTCAAGAGGCTAAACAGCACCAGAGCGTCTTATTTTCTCCCGAAGGCCAGTGCCAACCGAGATTAAAGAGGACAAAGAAAAAAAAAAAACCTGTTGACAAGTAGACAGCAGAAAAACACTTTTGGAAAACACTGAGGAAAAAAAAAAAGGATTTTGGTTTCAAGACACCACAGTGCACAATCTCACATACCCGGTATGGTGTTATGCTAATAGTATTTCAAGACATATCAACATCCATGCCAGTTTTAAAGAAGCAGCCTTCAAATTAACATATAGATGGAAGTGACACTTCAGGACCTCGCGAGTCAGAGATCAGGAAAGAGTGGGTGCAAAAAAAAACGGGTCCATCAAAATCATTTTGCATGCCTCAAGGAGATGTATAAAGTGGATTGTGAGTTAAATCACCCATTGGATTAGAAGCCCATTAACTCAATTATTGACAGGTGTGTCTTATGAGCTACCATGGAGAAGAGACTAGATCTGCTTATTTTTGTCTATACGTCGCCGCAAGCAACAGTGATCAGCAGGGATGGCCGTGGGTGTGTGAAGGGCTGTGATGGTGTTCACACTTGTAGAAAACCCTTTGGACACAATGGACCGAGACTCTAATCCGTAAGTCCAGCCCCAGCATACGCACAGTCATTTGTAGCTAAATCTACACCCTGCAATTTCTCACAGTTACAGTCTCACTCCTTCTTCTCAGCCTCACACAATATGCTCCTCTGTATCCATCTGATCCCGTATTCTTTCATAACATCACTCCCATATAAGGGCTGTGGCGTCACTGTGAACCTCTTCCCTCTCAGGCCATAAAAGCCTGCACAAACAGATGATTGGCAGCTCCATTAAAGAGAAAGGCGAGCAAAAGGAGTGTGACTGTACTGCACGCGCTATGTGCTGCTCTCCTCCGCCAAGTACACAGCTACACAGATGTATGAATCTCTATCCTCATGTCCTTACGTGGACCTCCAAACAAAATGAGCCGCCAAACATGTTGGAAATTTGAACCAAAGAAACCCACACATAGTAACGCACACATGGAAATTATTAACCTCTGTCTGTCTGTGTGTGTTTTAAACATTTTTCCTTCTCTCGTTCTCCTTTTCTATGTGTTCCACAGCAAGGTTACCTCTATCTATTCAGCCTGTTAATTCAATAATGTTAATTCATTGCAGAAAAAGCAGAATCAATGTGCAAAAATGTTTTTTTTAATTATCAAACAGGTTGAAACCTGAGTCCCACTCTTTATACTCAGATAAATATCTGGGAGATATAGAAGACCATGATTACATGAGAGGTTTATTACATTTTAACAACACTTAACCACTGCAAACATAGATTTAAATTAATTTAATTGGCCAAATGATTTGTCACTTTAATCAAAACACTGAAATCTGGCATGCATGGAAACAGTTTTTCAAATGCATTCACGTTAAGTGATCTCAACGTGGTGCTGGTCTGTGTTTGGGTTTCTTTTGTTTTGTTTTGTTTTTCTTTTATATACTGCTTCACCTATAGTCACCATGGTCTACCTGCTGTTACTGAGCCAGCTGTGAAGGTCCAGCTGACCTGTCAGGACTAGAGATTATCCAGCTGTCTGCAGCTCTGAGGGAAGCTCATACATAATGACAGTACACCGGCTTTGGTATTGAGTAGGAAGGCAGGATTGGATGACTTCCAAATATTGTAAAGCAGAAAGATGCAAGACATTATTGTAGGGCACTATGCAAGTCATGTGCCCGTAATGTCATGTGTAGCAGGATGTCAATGATGGCTAACACAGTCAATACAATATATCTACTCACCTTATCATTAAATGAGAAGCTTTCCCTGCAATTGCATGCTGTGGAAAAACAGCCACTGGCACTCTTTCCCTGCGTTACTGTGGGTTGCTTTGATTACCAGGGGAGATAAGAAAGAAACACTCATCAATAATGCAAAAATGCAATTAATGACTTCCCCACTTCTGACTGATCTCCCATCCCGGACCCCTGCACTGCTGCAATCCCCACCCCAAACCATCCACACACAATTACAGACAGGAACAAGACAAATATGGAAATGGGAAGCCATTTCTTAACATGTGAAAGACACAATTTGGATTACGGCTTAATGCTTTGTTGTCAGTGTCACACCCTCTCACATCGGTCCTAAATCTCCAGACCACAGTAATTGATCTGCATTACTTCCATTCGCCTGCACTACAGTTTGAATCTCAAACTTTGCTTTACTGAAAAATTATGCGTGTTTGCATTCTGAATGCGTAAACAAACACCAACACAAGTCTAATTGCTTGTGTAATTGCAAGAAAAATTATAGGTTTGGTACTTGCACTAAATTTGAGCCATTTTCAAAGGCTAGTGAAAACATGTTTAAACATGTTTAAACACGTTTCAGGATTTCTGCGAATACTGACAGTATACACTATATTTCCGGGCTATGCTGATTTAATTTGAAAAAGTAGCACATTGCAATGCTTGAGCATTATAACCATGCAGTTTTTCACTCAGAAAAAATGTATAAACAGTCCCTCAGTGGTTGTCAGGTGATGACATTTCATCTCACCACCTGTCAAACGCCATTTAACAGAGAATTTAGCAAGCATGAAAACAATTTCAAATGATGTCTGAATAACATGTTACTCATTGTGTCAGGACTGGTATGAAGATGTGTCTGTCCAAGCTCAGCTCAGGTGTACAGGCTCTAAAAATTGTTGTGCTGATAATATTTCTACTTAGTGATACATATGTAAGTCTTGCTTTCAAACCTTGGCAGAGTTCAATTATATATGGTATGTTTTCTATTCTGTCTCCTAAGAAAATTCCATGTTAATGCAAAATTAAAACCCATTGAAATAGTAAGATTAATTGACTTTTGTGTCTTTTTTCCCTAAAACCAACTGCAGGTATAGCCTCGTCTTTTCCAAATATGTTCAGTGATGTGCTTCAGTCCACGAAAACAAACATGTATTTTCGTCACGAATCCTAAACTTTTCTCTATTTTTTTAATCTTTTTAAAAGGGTGTGTTCGTGTTTTGTGTGCAGTGAGGAGTTGGGGGGGGGGCAGGGGGCAGACGCTCATCACCATCATCATGACCATCAATGAGTAGGCTCTGTAGCCTTCACTGCAACGTGATAAAAGAGTACTCCACCTACGCTGCTGATTGGCGTTACGCAGGTATCCAGCTATTATTTATTACCCCAAAGCCTAGACGCCTCATTTATCCTGACCGGCTCTCACAGTGGGATCTATCCGATTCCACTCTACTTTGCACTTGGGCGCACTCAGCTGACTTGCCAACCGCATTATCTGCTCGACAGAAAACAGGTAAAAGCTAAAAAATCATGTCTGAATGCTTAAAAATCATTTTTAAAATAACATTGAAAGCGTTATCTTGTTTTAGAAAGAAGAAAATGTAATGTTTCCTTTAACTCTTTAGTAAAGGAAAAGAAAGAAACAATGCGTAAAAATACTCATATTTACTTAATACTTCATATTTTTCTTTCTTTGATCAAAATAAGTCTATTATTTACTGATTTTGATTTTTAAAATTTCTCTTCACTCTAACTTTGCGAACATTAAACCGTGCGTTTTTACGCACCGATTGCATCGTGCCTTGTGCGCAGCGGGTTTCTTAATGAAAATGCAATGAATTTACCCATTACGAAAACCCCTTATAAACGAAATGTTTTTGCACAGGTGGTACCGACAAGATGAGGAGAGGTTTGCTACTGGTGACTTTTTTCCTCGTCATGGAATTTCGCTACAGCCGGTGCAGATGCGACGAGCCCGGATCGCGCAGATCAACTTCAGATGTAGGTTCCCGGGCGCGTAAAGCAGAGACTGAGAACATCTTTTAGAATAATCTGATTTTTTTTTCTCATTATTGCAGCAGACCATAGGCTTAGAGAACTTTAAGCGGAACATCCTGAAGAGATATAATGACTTGGACTATGACAGCTTTGTGGGTCTGATGGGCAGAAGAAGTGGAGGTGAGTGTTTTCGACCGGCGAACATGCTCATTTTTTTTTCTTTTTAAATATGATCGCAGTAATGCTGATCTGATAAACTAAAGAATGAAATATTTGATGCAATGTTTCTGAAAATCTCACCGGTCTTGTATTTTTGTTTTATTTCTTCATCAGAGGCTGACGCTGAACAACCACCCCAAAAAAGTAAGATTTTGTAATTTACTTATGGCGTAAAAACGACTCTTTAAAATTCTCATAAAATATTGAATTTTGTTTTTATATATAAGGGGAGATGGATGACATTTTTATTGGACTTATGGGACGGAGAAACGCAGAGTCTGGTGAGTGTATGACAAGTGTCTAATATCTATGTCCTTTTAGCTTTGCTGCCTTTCATATTCATGTTTCCTATGTATAGGCTATGTATATGTTATCTTCTCTCACAGATAATGGTCCCTGGAGGAGAGAGTATCCAGAGAGGAGAGGCATTTTTCTCAACAAGTGCAGGCTGAGGTGAGTGCTTCTTCCTTATTCTTCAACAGACATCACCAAATGTCAGCTGTTTAGAAAAATGAAGTTAATGATCATCCTGCATAATTAAGGATAAAACAGATTTCAGACAGAGAACTTCGGAAGATTTGTGGTGTTTTAAAAGGGACTGGTTTATACGCACCATCTGCATGCTTTTCATTTCTTAAAATAAATCTCTACTTGTAGTTCTTACAGTGTATTTGAAGTACTTATGTCCATGTATGTGTTTTGTTGCAGGTTACTTCAGGGACTGTAGACACTGAGAGTTACTTTCATTTGGCTACAATGACAGAATATCACAGAGAACATAAACAGCAAACCAAATGTCTGATGGCAACGAAAAAACACATGTGATTCCCACTGTACCCAGCTTATGAAAGTGACAATGTACCAAGCATAATGTACGGTTTTATCTGGAGACAAAGCATAATTAGAAGTAATAAATTCTATTTCTTTATCATGTCATTCTTTTTCTTAAAGTTCAAAATAAACGTAATTTTTTTTATACATAATTCATTCATTTAAATGTTGGTGCATTTTCCCTTGTTGT
>VOQK01043297.1:24057-34359 GCA_015052645.1 Benitochromis conjunctus | reverse complement strand
AGGCATAATGTTATGCCTAATCAGTGTGCATGTGGTACTTGCGTGTTAATATAATTGTATAACACTGACATGCTCTATGTTAATTTTATACTCTAGTATGGCATCTTATGAAAAACTAACCCAGGAAATGGAAACAAACTAACCCATAAGTCTTCTCTGTAAGGAACAAGAAGAGTGCCGATGCATGATGTTAGCACATGATAACAGACATGTCATGATGTGCTTATTGTTACCATTGTATGAAGGGTTTATGGCCTGATTTTATTTTCTAGCAGGCCTGAGGGGCATTCACTATATCTTTTTGTAGATGTTTATATGTCTTTTCATAGATGGAAGACTGTTCAGCTGGATCCTTTTAGCATGTTAGACGGCCCCTTGGTGAGTCTTTTCACTGCCCAGTCTTTGACACTGGCTGGTGAAAGACAGACCCCAAAGATGGAATACAAGCAGGCGTGATGTTGGCTGATGTTATGTTTCATGGGTACAGATTTTCCTTCTCATACTGCAAAATTTCCTAAAATATGAGTTATTTTAGCTTTTCCTCTCAAAAGCTCAAATAAGTCAAACTCTTTATGATGTGAAATGATGAAAAATAATGTTTGTGAGGTACTTTGTTATGTGATGCTCTTTGTTTATCTTCGTCTAACCCATCTTTCTAATTTAATTCACTTGGATTTTGTTCAGCAAATGGTACAGCCAGTTCTAATCGCTCTGTTCCTGGCTTTCAGATCATGGAGGACTCTGCCCCCCGTCGTAGTCGCGCTGTGTTTGCAGGGCTTGTGGGAGTGTCCCAGGTGCTGGGTTTAGCATCGGTGGTGCTAACCGGTGTGTGGATGGGTCACTTCCATGGAGGTTTTGCCTGGAATGGCTTAAAGCAGGAGTTTAATGTCCACCCTCTCTGTATGGTGCTGGGCCTGGTCTTTCTGCATGGAGATGGTGAGTCCACACTGATCAATGACTGTACAGGTAGAACCACAGCCTAATCAGGATGTGGCTCAAACTGAGTGATATATCTGAAAGTATTGTACTTTTTCTTATTGTTAAAAAAAGGCTTTACTTTCCTCACCTATCACCCCCCAACCGGTCAAGGTAGATAGCTGCCCCTCCCTCAGCCTGGCTCTGCTGGAGGTTTCTTCCTGGTAAAAGGGAGTTTTTCTTTCCCACTGTAGCCAAGTCCTTGCTAAAAAGGGTCTGACTGATTGTTGGGGGCTTCTCTGTATTGTTGTAGGGTTTCTACCTGACAAGATAAAGTACCTAGAGGTGACTTCTTTTGTGATTTTGCTCTACATTTATATAATTGATTTAAATTGCTTAACATGTATCCTGCAAAAATGATGATCTGTTCTTTATTTTCAGCAGATATATAGAGCGTTAGTTAGTTAGCATTAAGCAATAATCCCAGTGAACTCATGAGGCCGACAGAAACACCATCTGACTTTACTGCCCACTATAAAAGAGTTATTGAGCAGAATATAATGTACGAAGAATAAAGATCGAGACGGGAGGTTATAAAATTAATGCAAACAAGTGTTAATACACACACACACACACGCACACACACACACACACACGCACACACAAAAACCCCAAACAACATCAAATCAAAGAAAGCCATCATATTGACATGAAAAAAATGACAATTTTGGTAAACATTTCTTTTTTTAATTATTTATTTTATTTTATTTTTTTTATTCAAGTTAAATTCTTAACATGCACCAGTTGGGGTAGAAATAGTGGTCATAAACTTCCACCACCACTTTTTGTTTTGTTTTCCACTTGGGATAATTCCACAAAACGATACAGCGTGTATGAAAAAGAGTCATCCGATTTCAAAATATTACTTTTTTTTAAAGTAATAGACACAGACATAAAGTTACAATGATCACACATGTTCAAAGTGTCCCACTGCATGTGATAGTCAAACTCTTCACATACTTTTGCGAGCATGTATGAAGTCACTTCAGCCACTGTTGTTCTGGATCCACGTGAAACTCATGTGTTGCGATCAGAGTTAAAGCACTTAAACATTGGATGATTCTTTCTGATAAACCCTGTATTTTAGAAAATATTGAAGTGTATGAGACTTAATTGAAAATGTAACATCTCATAGCTGATACTTATATATATTTTTTTGGGCATGTGACTAAAACACAAGCCAGTCTTTCTCCTAACCGTAGACGGGTTTCCGTTGATTTGTGGACATTAAGAGTTTGCAGTGTTTACTATGCACCAGAAACAAATGTTCTGTCCTTTATCTCACTTGCTCGTCACTAAAAACATTTCCACAGTATTCAGCCGTAACTGCTGTAATCAAAAAAACATTATATTTATAGTCATTTTGGATATTGGGATATTTCTTTGTGGCATCAGAGGAAATTTAAGAGAATCTTAAATGAATATAGTAGCAGAGCAGAGAGTGCGTGCTGAAATATCAAAGTGATATTCAACTGACCAGTTAGCCAAAGCTCAGCTGAAAATGTTGAACAGTTTGAAAAACTCGCAGTCGGTGAGCGCTCCTCTCCCTTTTATCCCTGCAAAATGCTCAATGGCTGCTCTAATTTAGTAAGCCTGTTGATGTCTGTCTGTGCTTATGAGTGTGCACTACTGCATTGTAGCCTCAAGCCACTGTTTTGCTGACTTGTTACATTAAGCTAACACTGGCCAGACACCCATCAATCCTCCCTAACCTGACCCAGCCAGACTGAGACAAACAGAGGAAAGGGGGAATGGTTTGCATCACTGAATGAATGTAACAGCTTGCATGTGTGTTTTTGTCATGCACCCAGCAAAGGTTTGACAGGATGACTCTACAGGGAATGGGACAAAGTGGCACAAAACAGCACCAGTCAGCAAACAAAAGCATATTTTGCATTCACAGCAGAGGGACGCCACTCTCCTGGTCTTTAAATTCTCATGAACCGGGTCTTCTTGTTGGTTCATGTTGTAGCCTGTTTTAGCAAATGCTACAATATGAACTCCAGCAGGCCACTGGTGTGAATGTCTCTGACCAAAAAAATCAGAAACAGACTTCATGAGGGTAGAACTGTCTGGTACTGTGGAGCCCTATTGGTATATGCCATTGAATACTAGAACTGGCAGGTCCACCAATGAGAGCAGGTTCACCTTGAGTGATACACATGACAGGGTCTGGAGAAGCTGTGGAGAATGGTATCCTTCCTTTAGTATTGTTCAGAATGACTGGTTTGGTGGTGGGCCAGTGATGGTCTGTGGAGGCATGATGGGACACACAGACCTCTACAGGCTAGTCGACACCATCCTGGCTGCCATTAGGTGTCAGGATGAAGTCCTTGGACGGATTGCCTGCTAGTAACTCGGGAAATCACCTTGTTGGTGCAGGGATATTATTTTATATCTGTCTTTAGCATTTTCTATAGAGTAAAAAATGGCAACAGTTAATGTGTTTTTGTGACAGGCTGCTTTGCAAACTTGTCTGTTTTGTAAATGCAACAATGGTTCATACCTCCATTTTTTTTTTTTCGGTCAGTGTTAAGTGGCTCAAAAAGCAAAAAACCATTCCTCTTGGTCAGCTACAAGGACTGGACTGAAACTGAGTGCAAATGCAGCCAATGTCCAAGGAAAAACTTTGAAGACCTTCAGAAAGCTGGAAGAGCTACTGCTCAAGAGCACTTAAAAAAAAAAACCACAGGTGAAAGTTGGACTACTTAAAAAGAAAAATATTTAAAAAATGAAGAGTGGCTTAAGATATTCGCACAGCGCTGCATGTTTTTAAATGTAGGCTTCACGTGACTTTAGTCTTTTTTTCTGAGTATCATCTGCAACAGCACGATAAACATCATTCAAGACTGAACTCAGTTCACCACAATATGCCGTTACACCAGTGAAAAATGCAGAACAAACCTCACATCACACAGTAAGACAGTCGGATGGCACGTCTACACGACATCCACACAGCCAGATTAAAGGAAGTGTAAATGACAGCTGAGGTGAAGTTGCTCTGTCACACACACACACATGTTTTGTGAGGTGAACAAAAGACACACAAAATCTCTTTGTAAGAATTTGTCACATCTGACTTAAATTTCAGATGTCACATGTTCATTCAGTCTACACGCTTGGTACGTGATGTGGAAACTCGCAGAGAGACTGCCCACCAGCAATTTCTGTGTCACACATTCTCTCAAAAGCGATTAATACATCTAAATGTATTCATTTTACCCTTATTGTTTCTAAATGTCGCTGTACAGATTAGATGTATAGCAGCTTGGTGAGGCCATTCTTTCCAGTTCCCATGTTGTTTCTTTTTAATGCAGATTTTCTTTCTCTATGGTGTAGTCCGTCATCCAGCTCAAATTGATTAATTTTGGCCACGCTGTCACTTTTTGACGTATTCCTTCACCTGCTCATGCTGCAGCAGATTTTGCTTTGTGTCTGCAGCCCTGGGTACCGTTCTAATGAGAGTAACCACATTAGCTCAACTGGTTCAGTGCTCGATTGCATTAGAGCAATAGAAACAAAGGTTAACTGGACATTAGAATGAGATTGAGGAAGGCTCTTAATGTGAAATGGAAACCTCCTGGGGGTGTTCCTCACACAGAAACTAACACATGTCCACACTAATGCTGTTAGCTCATGCCCCCCTTCTTCGCCTATAATATCAACGTCTTTGGGTTCTTTGTAGTATCTTTCACCCCCATGAGGTGGCTTAAATTTCTGTGACGCTGTGAAGTGGAAATTAAACAAAGCCGTTGGCTCAGGTGGGTGAATGAAGGATTTATGCTGGGAACAATTAGAAATTGTGTGTGTTAAAGCTGGAGGCTCAGTTGCTGCACAGTATTAATGCTGACCAGCACAGCGTCCGCTCACTTCTAGCTGGCCCTTCCTGAGTCTGCTTCTGATGGAGGTTTCTTCCTGTTAAAAAGGAGTTTTTCCTTCCCACTGTTGCCAAGTGCTTGCTTATAGGTGATTGTTGTTTTTTTTTTTTTAATTGTAGGGTCTTCACCTTGCCATATAAAGCCAGTTGAGGTCACTGTTGTTGTGATATTGCACTGAATAAATAAAATAAAACTGAATTTCAGTACGTGTGGGAATCATCACACAGTGTCTCCTTTTGACTGATTCAGATTGAAACTGAGTCATTGCGGCGTTGCTGTTTAATGAGGCCAACAGTCCATATTAGATTAACTGTTCATTCTAAATCAGTGTGCGTATGTGAGCTTCAATCAAAGTTTATTTATATAGCACGTTTAAAAACAACAGTGTCGGTCAAAGTGCTTCACAGATTAGAGACATAAAATAGAATAAAACTAATTTACCAAACAATAACACAAGAAAACAAACTTAGAAGCCAGCCAAATGAAAGTCAAACTAACTTAAGTCAGAGCCAAGGTGAAAAGATGTGTCTTTAAGTGAGATTTAAAAGTCTCAGCGACCATCTCTCAGACTCAGATAACAGGGAGATTGTTCCACAGTCTAGGTGCTGCAATAGCAAAGGCACGGTCACCTCTGGTTTTCAGCCTAGACTTAGGTTGCATTAAGAGCATCTGAGTTGAAGATCTTAGTGCTTTTTTCAGATTATATGGAGAAGATCTGTTAAATAGCTAGGCACGATATTATTTAACATTTTATAAGTCAATAACAGAATTTTAAAATCAATGCGAAATTTCACAGGAAGCCAGTGTAAGTTAGCTAAAACTGGAGTAATATGTTCATGCATTCTGGCACCTGATAAAAGACGTGCAGCAGCATTCTGTACTAATTGCAAACGATAGAGAGAGGAGTGAGGAAGGCCAAAATAAAGAGAGTTGCAATAGTCCAGTCTAGAGGTAATGAATGCACGAATAAGCTTTTCGAGGTCCTTGGGGGAAAGAAAAGACTTAGAAATTTGACGTAGCTGATAAAAGCTGGATTTAACCACAGTAGAAACTTATTTCTCTAGTTTAAAAGAGCTATCTAGGAGTACCCCAAGGTACTCCTAGATAGCTTGACAGATTGTCTGTCTGTATGCGGTACCCTGGAACAAACTGGCAGTTTGTTTCGGGTGTACTCTGCCTCTGGAGCCATAACCCTGAGATAAGCTCCAGCCCCGCTCTGTTCTTGTACTGGATAAAAGGAATGAAGGAAGGAATCTGTGATTGCTTTGTTTCAAAGAAAATCAAATGTTAGCCCCAGTAATGGTGTGTCCCTGCAGGAAGTGACACGCAACCACGCTGTTTAAGTGTTGTCTTGAAGTCTGAACAAAATAATTTTATATAAAATAAATTTATACCCAACACTGAGCCATATTGACGAATATTGATATAGTGGCAGAAACTGTCCAATCCTCATCAGTGTGCCATATTCTTGTGTTCATAATAGAGTTTTCTTAATTAACACTGATTTATCGATTATTGATTTGATATCTGTCTATGAAATCGTCACTGGGAAAATATTTGATGATTCTTCTCCCTTACCTTTACGTGGTCTTCTAATTTTGTCGCCCAGTGGCCAACGGCAAACAGCTGACAGGCGTGCGCTGTGTTAAACACTGTTCGCAGAAAAATGACGGACAATAAGTATTTTAAGATGACAAACAGTTTCATAACAGATGTTTCTCAATATTTAATGATGATTTCAACATTCCAAAGTCACGACCCTTCCTATATGTGTCAGAGTTTCAGTGCATGCCGAATACAAAGCTCTCATTGAGCCAAACAGTGGCTGCTCTGAGGAATATGAAATGTGGGTATGAATCAGGTTTTGCTGTTTCCGTCTACATGGGATGTCTTCAGTTTCATTCTTGAAAGCAGAAATTAGTAGAAGTCTAAAAAAGAACCAAGAGTAATTAACGGGTGTGTGTAATGTTTGATCAGTGTTAAATGCAGTTTCCCTCATCTTAATGATTCTATAGTCTTCTGTCTGTCTCCATGTGCTCTGTCTGTCTGCCTCTGCAGCCATCCTGGTCTACAGAGTGTTTCATAATGAGCCGAAGAAGAACGTGAAGCTGCTTCACGGCGTTATTCACCTGCTCGCTCTCATCATGAGTATTGTAGGTAAGGGAGATGTTGGGAAATGCATTAGCCGGCATCTGACTGCTGCAGATGGTTTTTGAAATAAGCATGTCTACGTCTGTCTGACATGTTGGTATTTGTGTGCGTGCAGGTTTTGTGGCTGTGTTTGACTACCACAGGGCAGCCAAGTTTCCTGACATGTACTCTCTACACAGCTGGTGCGGCATGGCTACCCTAATCCTGTTCTTCTTACAGGTACGCACACAGACCGAATTTGTGCAGCAAATGAAAATGCAACAGATTACAACACTAAACTTTTATCCCTCCATTTTTCCCAGTGGGTGATGGGTTTGTTGTTCTTCCTGTTTCCTGTTGCGTCAGCATGGTTGCGAGCCTCGTACCTGCCCGTCCACGTGTTCTGTGGCCTGGCTCTGCTGGTAATGTCCATAGGGACCAGCCTGCTGGGTATCACGGAGACGCTCCTCTTCAACATCATGTATGTCTGTCTGAATGTCAGGCAGTATCTGGCCCCTCATCTCCTCTTCGTTTCATTAGTGATGTTGTTTAGGTGGAAACCACAGACTTTACGAAACATCATTGGTTTGTTTGGAAAGCGAGAGCGAGTTGCTTGGTGAAGGTCGTTGTGTTTTTGCAGGCAGAGGTGACCGTATTTATGCTAACAAGCTTGGTTATCAAAGGCAGCGGAAAAATGAAAACAGTTTTCGACACGTGTCCGTGACACGTGTAACCTTTGTGTATTGGAGGAAGCCAAAACAGACTTTTTTCTTTGTTCCCTCATGTTGGCCGCATGAAATTGGTTGCAAAGAGGGTGCTGCATCAAAATCCTCCTAGCAGGCGGCCGAGGTTGTGTGTAATTTTCATTCAAACTACAAACACAGTAATATGACAGCAACCAAAGCAATCACAAGGAGGTCTCTGCCAACTGGACTATGTTTTTCCCTAGTGACAGGTGGTTGCCAGGTTGGTCACTGACCAGTCTGTAGGTCTGTGTGACTGGGCCTTAAGCAATCATTTTCCCAGCAACCTGCAACAACCACTTGCAATAAAGTTGGGGAGTACAAATTTTTCCCTCACAACTGGTGCTTGAGAGATGGTCGCTGACCAGTGACCTACATTCATTGATCCCACATTGTCACATGTCCAGAATGGCAGTTAACATCACATGGTCAGTGGTCACATGTCTGCAAAACCTAAATAACCATCATCTGGCCCTGATTAATTTCAGCTTCTATTTTACTATGCCATTACCCACTTATAATGCCTCCTTCTTTCCTTGGGCCCAGGCCGACATACTCTAAGTTTGCTCCAGAGGGAGTGCTGGCCAACGTGTTGGGGATCCTGTTGGTGTGCTTCGGGTTGCTGCTGGGACACCTGATCACGAGGGAGGAGTACAGACGCCCGCCAAACCAAGAGGAAGAAGCTCTCTCCGTCCATTTCAAGACGCTGACTGACGGGGGGTCACCAACCACGCCTTAATCTCACTCTGAAGCCTGACGCCTCCCTGTGATCTACATCTACAGAGTCCTGCCAACCTGTGCTACAGTCTCTGTTAATACCTGCACACCTGTCAGAAAATGAGTTTAAGTTCAGCTTTAGGTTCAACAAAGTAAGAAATCTGTAATAACTGTCTTTCTCATGTTATCATACCAACCAGCTCTGCCAGCTTTGTCTCAAAACACAGTGATACACACAGAGTTAAAGGTCACTGTATAGGTGCTGTACTGTTTCACTACACATTGTGACATGGAGCTTCATACTGTGCAGTTTATAGTTTGTTTACTGTTGTGCAGTGTTCATGGTGATGTTGTGATTCTCGTTTTGCTTACATGTCACTTGTGTTTTATCGTTGTGTCTTATACCACATCCATATTGAAGATGTAGCATCAGTAGCACGCTAGCAGTGCAGCAGGAAAGTCTTGGAGGGTGTATCAGTGAGGACCAGTGTCCTCCTCTCCCATCCTCTCCTCCACAGCTGCCTGCTCTGCTCTGTGTATCAGCTGTGTGAGGACAGTTATTGACATTAATGCACTCCCAGGGTTTTACCCCTAATTTTAACCATATTAACTACAGTAAATGCCAAACCTAACATAACCCTAAAAGCAAGTCCACACCCTCAGACAGAAGTCCTACCTTCCACAGAAGTGTTTGTCGGGAAGATAACCCGACACGTTTTTGCTGTTATTTGTTTCTGTTTTTGATTTCCTGGGAGAAATAAGTCATTCTCACATGATGTGTGGACGGGTGGTTCACGTAATATTGGGAAAGCTGGAATTCAGAATCTGTCCGTTTAAATATTAAATATTTCTCCACTTTTTTTTTTATCCTCATCAAAAAGATTTTTCCCCCGACTTTTTCTGTCCCCTCATCAGTCACAGCAGACTGGGCGATATTTGATGCTATCTTTGTTAGTAAATCTGGCACCTTATCAATGAAATTAAATTGGACTTAAAAAAACTACAAACAAACAAAAATTTCACACAAAAGAAACTAAATTGTGCGTTGACACTCCTGAAGTTGACACTTCTGAACACCTGTACAAATCCTGCAGTCGTAGCCTTTCTGTAAGACGGGTGCAGCATGGTGGTGCTATGTCTACTCCCCGTGCTGCTTTTCATGCTTTCTTGTCTCTTTGTGATGAAGGCTGGTTGAGTTCCCCTCATGTTCCTCTCTGTGTAACTAAACAGCCACAGGTCCACCTTTAGTTTTGGCTCAATATGTAACATTAAAGGTGGTTGTATGATAAAACTTCCTCTGCTGTTGCTCTATCTTTGTGACCTCCAGTACCTTAAAGTCCTGTTTTCTGACACCCTGCAGGATCCTAGCTGTCAGTAATTGTTCATGTTTAAATACTTCAATAACCTGTTGTGTGTATTCAGATACCTAAATGTATTTTTTTATGTACTCTTTGTTTTGCTTGTCTTTGGCTCGGACTTCAGCCCTTGTGCCTCAGAGAGATTTTGGTGGAGGTTGTTCATTTTTCTGTAAGTTGTGACAGTGTTGTTGTTCACAGGAAGTCCTGATCTTATCAGGACGCCCTGAAATAAAAAGTGTGTGAAATGATTTATTATTATTATTTTAACAATTACATTAGAATTTTGGTAGATTATTTTAGAATATTAATTTTAAAACTATTTTTTTTTACCTTGCCACGTTTAGATTTTTGCATACTTGTCAGTACACTGCTGAACAGGTAATGAGCAAAAATGAATGAAGCACTGTCGCAACAGATTAGCATATCTAAGCACAAAGACGTTGGTGCCTAGTGTGACATCTGGCCAACAGCATGTGACTAAAGCTTTACAATAAATAGTAT
>VOQK01043293.1:5466-18736 GCA_015052645.1 Benitochromis conjunctus | reverse complement strand
TGCTGACTGAGTGCATCAGGTCCTGTGTCTGTTACAGGGCTCTATTTCTGATTCTTTTTAAAACAAGTTTGAATCCCACGTCTAACATAAATCAAATGACTCTTTGAACAGTGAATCTTTTGATTTAAATTTTCCCCTCCAGGCTTTGAATTTTCTTAATGATGTGATCATATAAATGATAATGCATAGTAATAGATGTTCTTTAAAGTTCTCTTCACTAGTATGTTTCCATTGTCTTCCAGGAGAGAGTCGGAGAGGAGAAACCACTCCCTGGCCCGTCACGCTGACATCCTGGCTGCTGTGGAGACCCGCCTTTCACTACTCAACATGACCTTCATGAAATATGTGGACTCCAACCTCTGTTGCTTCATCCCTGGAAAGGTTGGTGTAGCAGCTACTGGCAAACAATTCTGCAGCATCAGTAGTTTTCCAGACAGAAGTGGAAAGCTCTCATTTAAAAAGCAAATTTTTCCTTTTGTAGCAAGTCCACATTAATCCACATGAAATTTTCTTTTCTTTTTTATGTATTTAGTTTATTTGCTATGGACCCGCGTGTGTCTTTAATACAGTGAAACTAATCAGTGCTTTGGTGTTTGGCATGACATGCCATAATTTGTTCCTGGGTCTGGCGCTACATCAGGATGGTAAACAGGATGAGTCCAAACGAATAAAAGCAAGTTTTAGTCAAATTCAGGTGCTGGATATGGCTGTTGTGCTTTTACACGTCAGGCTGGTTCAGGGTTGAGCTTGTTGTCTCAGAATCAGAGAGACTTTATTAATCCCATGGGGAAATTGAGTTGTCAAAGCAGCAAATATACAATAAACATCAAGCACTCATATAAAATGAGTGTTGAAACAGAGATATTTATAGATAAATATTAAGATAAATGGATAAATATAGGTATAAATATGAATATACATATAAATATAAAAGGACAAGTATGTGTGCAAATGTATATCGTTGTGTACCAAAGTGACAGGGTGCAGTGAGGTGGGATTAATTCTGTTCCACATGTGTGGATCTGACCCACGTGGATGAATTTAAGCCTGCAGGGCAGCTTGATACCGTTGTTGCTGGTTTAGGGCATCTTAGTTGCACTGCAGTTCAAGATGGGACGAATTAAAAACTTTAACTGTTAGCAGTGACTCACACCAGGTGTGACCAGTTCAGCTCCCCACCCCCGCACCTGGACGCTGCACTGAGCTTTTAAAAGCCTGTTTCACTCATTATTTCTATTATCCTGATCATGCGCCATTGTGTGTCATCAGGTTATAGACGAGATTTACCGTGTGTTGCGCTATGTGAACTCTACCCGAGCCCCTCAGCGAGCTCATGAGGTTCTGCAGGAGTTGAGGGACATCTCCTCCATGGCCATGGAGTACTTCGATGAGAAGATTGTCCCCATCCTGAAGAAGAAACTGCCAGGAGCTGATCTGTCTGGTCGCCTCATTGGCTCTGCTCCAGGTAATTGAAATGTGACAAAAATAATGACCCTTAAAAAAGAAAATAGTTACGCACACCATGTCCAACGTTTTAAATGCAAAATTTGATCCACAGTGATTGTGCGTTTGTGGCTTTCCATTTGTATCAGAGTTGTCACTAAATGTGAGTGACAAGATCCCCTCACACGGATCAATCTCCGTTAACGAGGATTTGCCAACTTGACGCGTTAACGCCGATCAGTTCGCATTAACGCTGACAGCACGCTGACAGCACTGTGTGTGTGTGCGTGCGTGCGTGTGTGTGTGTGTGTGTGTGTGTGTGTGTACGTACATAAATAAATAAATGCGACAGTGGTTTACTTTTTAGCGTGATTTCGGAGCACTCTTTACAAAAATGTGTGACTGTGGCCGCATGGACTGACACTTCCTCAGTCAGTTTTCGTTGTGGTGGACTTTGAAACGGTTTGGATTCTATTTCTTCCAGAGAGCCATGGACACTGATGCTCGGGTTAAACCAAGAAAAAGAAACTGCGGGGATGTTATCTTTTTGTTTCTTGTGCAGTCATAAAATTGTGCCAGTCCTAACCCTGTCTTGTGCCCTCAGTGGCAGGTCCATCTACCTCTTTGACCACCATGTCCTTGCTGGCTAAGAACACACCTTCCCGCTCTGAGATGACCAAGGTGCAGCAGCAGGTGAAAGTGAACGGGGCATCAATGACAGTACTGCGGAGGGAGATGCAGGAAATTCGGGTCAAGCAGCTGGAGCAGCAGAAGCAGCTGCAGGACCAGGAGCAGAAGCTGCAGGAACAGAGCCAGGTGATTGCTGAGCAGAACGCCCGCCTCGCAGAGCTGGAACATAAGCTCCGTGAACTGATGGACAGTAGCGCTGCTGCTATTGGAGGACCCAGGCCCAACACAACTGTCCCCTCCACGTCCAGCAGCTCTGCTGTGTCTTTCACTGCTGCCAGCACATCTGCTGCTGTCTTGACAGGTGTGGCTGCAGCCTCACCCAGGGAGACAGAGGGTGAGGTAGGGTCTTCGCTAAAACGCACCAGAAAAAGCTCAGACCTTCCACGACAATCCAAACGGCTGCGCAGCAAGAAATGAGAAACTCAGTGCGTCATTTAGCTCAAGTTCTTTTGATTTTTAAGGTCTGACTGATCACATCTTTAACCCAGTGCCCAGAGTCATCAGTCACTCAACCAACACACTTCATGTATACTGTCTTCACACAGTGTGGAATAATTCTTTGCTGTCCACAACCAAAACACTGAACCATGAATGTCATCCAGGACTTTGCACACGGTTAGGCCAACGTTTGTCATTACAGAACTGTTAATGTCTGATTTTTTTATTTTATTTTATTTTTTACTATATTTTCCTTTTGTTAAAGAGTCACCTAAATAAACACCTCACTAGTTTATAGTTTCACCTTTGAAAAAGGTCCTATTCTCAGCTACTCCGCATTGTAGTTTCTACTTTGAGCAGTGGATTACTCCACATTTGGCGGTGTAGTGAGTATTATTTCAGGCAGTGGAATATGTATGTAGGACTGAGTCAGACTACAGTGTGACCTAGGGTGACAGAGTGACTTGCTGATGTTTTATCACTACCTGCATGATAATGTGACTCTATAGAAGACATTAGGCTTGGGTTACACAATGTTTTTTCTTATGCTCCATTCATTGGTGTCCTGGTTCTGCACATAGGATTTGTTGGCAAGTCCTTGCAAGGCTTAAGGGTATAGGTGAGTGGTTGGCCATTTGTTTCTATAAAGGTTGTTTATTAAAGGTTTCATTGAAATGACTGTACTCTCAAATGAAGATGCTTATATTTGCAGCCTTATATTTGGAGTCTTGTTAACAGAAGTCACCTTGCACATGTGATTTAATGTTTGTTAAGAAAATCTTCATATTTGTCATTTGGGGAACATAAAGTACTAAAGGATATCGAATTGAAAATAGAAAGTATGATGCTCCTGGAACAGCCTAACTGCGGTTGCATGTTGTTAGTAGTCATTGATCTTCACATGGGTCTAAATCAGTTGCAATTGCTTCTAAGTTTGGCTAAGTGCAATATAAATCGATGAAATAGTCAGTGATTTATTTCTTTTTAGTAGCTCGTTTTTTGTTTGGTTTTTTTTTTCTTTTTTTCAAGAGCTGCTGCTCAAATGAGTTTATTTTGATTAGTTCTTGAATCTTCATGAAAAGTCAGGAGACTGAAAGGAGAAGGCCAAACTTGTCATGTATGAGCTCTTTGTGGGAATATGTAAATCTGTTTTTCTTTCCACCCTGATCTTTACAGAAGCAGCAGAAGCCATGCTGTGCTGAATATGAAAGCAGTCATACGTTTGAAGCCCCTCATGTCCATACTTGGCTGTTATGATGCATTACTGTATGAGCTGTGCTGAGGATGAAAATACTATAAAACTGACCTTGATGGCAAACTGGTGTTTTGCATCTGTTCTCTGAATAATGTGAGAAGCCTGATATGATCTTCAAACATCTGACATATTCACTACACATAATGTAATTGAGTACGGGTCAGTCTTTTACAAAGGTTACCTTTGTAAATTGTGTAGTCTGTCTCGATTTCACCTGACTGCACAAACTGGAGACGCACAATATTCCATTACTTTCACTTTGATAACAGTTTGAAAACTGAGACGACCTTGAATTAAGTACTTTAACTCAATAATTATAACCTGGTGTCACTTGCTAGCTTTTACCAACATTTCCAGCCACATATGGCATGATACAACATTTGGCCAACCTCCTCTGCTGATGAAGATGTGAAAGTTTTAGTCAGTTTTTGAGGTCTATAATGAACTAAATGAAAATAATGATCAGTTTTTTCTCTTTTATTGAGATTTTAAGATTTCCGGGTCCTGTCCTTTGTTAGATCATGTAAACACTCCTTCAGTATCGAATTGCAAAATACAGAATACCTGCTGGCTCACACTGGGCATTTCTCCAGCTTAGGAATTGTAGTACTTCAGTGGACACAAGGAGAAAAACACAAAAGTGAAGAAGTACATGTGAAACTCTAATTAGAAAAGAACTCCCAAAGCAAAATTGCATTTTAAAGGTCACTTCTAAAACTTGCAGGGTTTTTTTGTCCCAAATGCCAGCTGATTTTATGATTTGAAACTCTTTCTGAGACTTCTGCCTCCGCCTGAAAAAGATGAGGGAGGTGAACCTGCTTTTTGGACTTTTTTTGCACCAATGGATCGCAGCAGTTGGAACTGAGGAAATATTTGTCTGACCAGTTAACTTTAGACTCTGCCTGCTTCCTTCTCTGTACAAACTTGTTTTGTTGCCTTGTAGCTGCACTTCTGTTTTCCTTGTTCCAAGCATTTCTGTTCTTTGGATGACCTGAACTAACACATGGCGCGATCATTTGGTAAAGACATTTTGGAAATCCATCTCACGTGTTGGTGAACTCCAATGTGTATTATGAAGACACAAGGCAACAAAGCACAAGAAGATATAATCTGGTGGTTTCAACTGAGACTGCGTCTCAGTCTAGAGAACTTTACTGTATTCTTCATGTATTTTAAAGTGTAGATTGTGAATTATTTCATGTACGTATGCCAAGAAATCTTTTGAGTTGGCCGAGTTGGGGCTAACTGTACGTTCTTGTTGCACACATTACTGTTACTGATGTACAAATCAAACCTATTAAAAAATAACTTAACATATTTGTGTATCTCTGATTCTAAACATGAAGCTGTAGATTTAATGTTAATGTCTGAGTGTTCATTTATCATATACATCCATTACATTTGGTAAAAAAAAAACAATACTAAAACAAATGTAATATCATTTTTTGCTTGTGTGGTCGGTCGTATTATCCATTTTGGTGTGTAAGTGCCACATTGCATTAACACGAAAGAAATGAAAACAAAGGCTTACAGGAAACTTCATGCTGGAGACAAGAAGCAGAAAACTACAGTTCTGATGACTAACTGAAATGTTAGCTTTTTTTTTTTAACATATGCAGGTGTTATATCCTGCAATATACATTATGTATGGTTAAAATATATCAAATGCAGTATACACGTTTCATATAAATACAGTCTATAACTTTATTTTCTATAAATAAAGCCCAGATAAATACACATTTCAATGACATAAAACATGTGAATTTTGGTTTTATGTATTTTAGGTGGTGGGAGACAGAAGGACTCTGGCCAAAATAACCTCTCTGATGGACAGAGTCTCCCACCCCATGCATGTCAATGTAGCTGAACGGCAGGGCTCCTTCAGTGACAGACTGCAGGTCCTTCCTCCCTGCAGCTGTCAGACTGTACAATCACAACTGCTCCCAACAAACATAGATGTTCACATCAGCACTGTAAATTACACACTAATCATCCCAGCAACTACATACTGTTATAATATCTACCACTGTTATAACTTGCACATTATTTTTGCACATTATTTTTTCTCTCACACATTCTTAATTATATATTCATTTTCCTGTACCCTGCTCAGTAAAAATTATTTTTCTGTAAAAACTTTGTGTTTCTGTTCTGTGTCTTGTTCTGTTAGTGTATGTGTTTCATTGCTGCTGTTACAACCAAATTTCCCCCTGTGGGACAATTAAAGGATTATTCTATTCTATAATAATGCATTTGCCTCTAATGTTCCTTAGATTCACCTGTCACATTTGTTAAAGTCTTAAAGACCTCCAGAGATGAAAATATGGAGTACTCACTAGAAATTTCAAAAGAATAAGGAAAATTGCAAGACAGGTTTAAAATTGTATCAGCTTCTATGTAACTGATAAAAGCTGATACAACTTCTATATAACTGACATCATGCTATCAAAATGCCTGGAACAACCCTACTCCTTATCCAGTGCATCTATGTCTATAACTACTATATGAATATTCACATACAGGACAAACTTTGCATTGAGGACCTCCACCCTGCTGCCCAGTAAATCATCAGACACACCCAAAATGATGTCTCTTGACAAACATGATAACACTCTTTGGGACCACAGGCAGCATCTATCTCTCACCAGCACTCAGAAGAAACATAACAGACACAGGGCATGTCCACTGTTCAAACACAAAGTACTTCCTTTTGTTCACTGTCTGATAAAACACACACACACACACACACACACACACACACAATATATATATATATATATATATAATATATATATATATATATATATATATATTGAGTATTTACCAATAGATCACTTAAATGTTTGAAATAAGCGTAAGTTGTTTTTTTTTTATTTTAAGTAGGGAAATTTGTTGTATTCTATAAATTTATAACAGGTTTTTGTGTGATTAAAGAAAAAATCATTTCCCTACCCTTACATAAGACATTTTGGGGCTAAACTTGGCCTGGACACAGTTATCAGACTCAAAGTTTGATGACATTTATTTTGTTTGACAGATTCTAGAGTCTACATTGCCCACAACAGAAATCAGCCTCTTGCTCAGAAGTAGTAAGTTTGTCTAGTAGCTGATGGAGCATCAAACCACTAACCCCAAGCACACAGCAACGCACTACAGACTTCTGAATTTTTAAACTCGCACCATCAGCTGCTAGTATACACATTTAGACATGATATTTTAATGCTTTTAGTGTGAAAACGGCTAATTGTGGAGACGTAGAACCTGTTTTCGTTTTCGATAAAAATGGAAGTCAAATTCTTTGAGTGATTAACTGTGGTAATTACCAGCAAATGCCAGGTACTCCAATCTGTGCACTAAATGATTGTACGTAAATTCCTGACAAATGTTTACGGTTTACTGCAACTATACATCTTAGTTTGCTAGTATGCATTTACTGCTACTAGGCAGTTACTAATATACACTCCAATGACAGCTGATATACAATGGGTTCTTTGAGTTAGATCTCCCATACAAAATATCTTCAGAAAAATGATCATAATCAATGCAGAACTTTCTAAAGACAGTTTTAAACCCAAACTAGCTCAAGTTATTATAATGGTCTAGTCAATTCATGACATTGATAACTCAAAGTACACCACTCCGATGAGCTGCTGGTCAATCCTGAGGCCAGACGTCCTAAACAGACCAAACATCGTCAAGGGTTGCTGTCATGATACAGACAACACTCCTAGACACATTGCTCTTACACCCCGAGGCCTCCACTAGTCTCTTGCATTGCTCTAGGTAGAAACCTGTCACACACTCTCACCCATCACAGATATAAACATTGTCACCACCCTTGCTGCTGTCCGAAAAGAGCACGGTGACCTATTTCACACTGGCCAAAAGAGAAGCGCTGTCAACATACTTGCTACAATCTTAATGTATCCCCATATTAAATACCAGGATGTCCTTGATTTCAGGCCATCCGTTCCTTCTTTTTTTAAGAAGCATTCACATCATGAACACAAAAATACAAACGTTCAGTGATACCAAGGTATTCTGAGGCATAGCAGAACACCAAGCAGAACAAGTGATTATGTAATTTGTTTACATGCTCTGAGATCTTTCCCTCAGCAGATTCTTACTAGTATCTGTTGACAAAGCGGCAGATAAAAAGCCACTCCCCACAGCGTTTCTTTTCTGACACGATACTCTGAAAAGGTAGACCGACTCTGGGATTTGATGCCACGGTTCAAGTGTTTGAAACAAGGCTCTCAGGGATGATTAAAAGAAATGAGTCCCCTGCATTGTGATGGAAGATGACTTTCCAGTGTCAAAGCTGTAAGATCGCATGACAACAGTGCGCTCGAGTCAGCTCTTTATGTTTTTAACGACTCCATAATGAAACCTCAGCACAAATGCAAACAGACCACAAGGACAGCAAGGACTGTCTCCTACTGTAAGAACTGTAACAACTTTAATCCCATAGAGGAAAAAAAACAAACAAACAAACAAAAAAAGCAATAGAAATGAGTATCTACAGAGTATTTTTGGTATTTAATAAACACAGGGATTACTGTATGTACTCACTGGAGATGCCTAAAAGCAGCAGTTTTACAAGCCTGCCACTGGTGAGCTTTCCAGCCTTGAGGACTACATATAAAAAGGAGACCACCAAAATGTCATCCATTTCTGGTTTGTGGGATTTATTTTCAATGTTAGCATTTTTGATATCATTAAGTTTGGATGCAGAACATACAATATTTAAACCAAAGGAGGGTTATCGTCAAGTTATCAGCTGATGCACGCAAGCTTGGATAGCAAACAAAGTCAAGATTTTTCTTTTTCCTTTGACCAACCCTTCCTCACTGCCAACACACTACATACTGACACATACCCTGTAGTCATCGCATTTTAGCGCAAAGCCTTTGGCTCGTTTTGACTTGTTCAGGATTTTCTTAAACTGTACCACTGGAGATGATTTATTGGTACATTAAGCAGTAAGGTTAAAAGCTTGTGGGGGTACGCTGGGTTGATGGCTCAGTTTTCTGGGATTTGGTTATGCTAGTTAACTTGTAGCACAGACAAACTGGTCAACTATAAATTGAGGCAGTCAGAACTGCAACAAAGGGAAACGAAAACAAAAAGAAGAGAAAACGTTTGCACTGAATGGTAGCAGAGACTGCATTGTGGCAGCGTGAAGGTGGCAGGGCTAAGTATTTGCAGAGGTACTGATTACAGAAGCAGTTGCAGCTGGTGAAGCTGTAGCACACCTGTCTCCACTCCAACAGAAAAAGCAGAAAGGAAAAGATTCACTTTAGGATTCTCAAAACTGACCTAGATTGTGATTGAAGCACTAATTCTTGAACTTCCTGTTGAAAGCTAATATGGGGGACTCCGACCAAGTGTTTATGTGGCAAGTTTGGAGGGAGAATGTTTTATACTGACGCATCTTCTTGTGGATTTTGTATAAACTACTGCAGAGCCCATTGAAAGATTGTAGCTAAAACAAAATAAGCTAAGTTACAAAATTCACTGATACCCCTTAAAGTGAATGTGTGATTATAAGAGATTCAGTTTTGGGAAAAAAAAACCTTTTAGATCAGCTTTATTTATTTTTACTACCATGCAGGACTTTTTAAAGGTAGAATTAGGCTTAATTTATGGTCGTTATAAGGATTTGGTACCTTTGGGATGGATACAAAAAGGGGTAAGAAGCTTGATAATGCATTGAATGTGTTGAATGCTTTCATAGAGATTGTCAAACTAACATGATTGAGTGTGTATCTGTGCATTTCCCCCATTACAGAAGAGAAACTGGAAACAATGTAAGGACTGATAGTTGTAGATGAAATGAATTGAATGGAACAGTTGTTGAGATGGCGAAAGAAGAAGGAAGGACGAACAATCTAAAATGAGTGCACTTTCATGTATTCTCAATGAATGTACTTTTTTGCAATAGTGACGGTAGTAAGCTTGTTGAAACAACGTGTTGGTCAATTATTGTTTATGTATAAGAACTCACAGTAATGCGACCATTTACATCAACTCTGTAATTTCACTGGATGAATTTGAGGCATATATTTTTTTGAAACAAGCTTGACTTTTCTGATTTTTGGGATCAGAATAAACAGAACTGACCAATTACAGCACTGCATTTAGCAGTGCACTCATAACTTAAAACATGAAAACATGCACTGGTACTAAATATACAATGATATGGAAAGACTAAAATAATACCATTTTACCTCAGACGCACAGCTAGTTGCTGCTTCGAATCATTGGTTCTCTGAAATTATTTGTGGTCCCAACTCAGCGAACAAGAGTTTAAACTCGCCCCACTGATATCCTCAAATATGTGCTGTTTTGACTCATCGATTAAACAATGACAATCTCATTGCTACTGCCTTCACATGAGAATTGGATGTTTTTTTCACAGTACATTTTGAGGACAAATTTCGTGTAAGAAGGCAATGTGTTCATCAGGCCTAAGCCACTTTTTCAGTTATTTTACTAGTACTCATTTTTAAAATGCCCTCAAAATCTCAATTGAACATTTTCACAAGAACAGCCTGTTTTATCAGACATATACACACACACACACATGCACTTTCCCTTTTCCATGCCCAAGCGCTTCAACAAGTATCATCTGTATAATCTTGCTGATAGACAAACAAAAGGCACTGAAAACATGCCTCTGCTGAGCCTTGGCAGGGGCTCCTGCCTTGACACAGGGAATACAAGACAAATCATCTGTGAAAACACAGAAGTATGACAAAATGACAGAGGGGTTAATGTTGTCACATCAGTTCCCCATTTTTTTCCCCCTTGATCTGCAAACTAAATGAAACAAAAACAAATTTAAACAAAAAAGAAACTTGAACTCTGACATAAATGACACTGCATTTTCAGTGGATCCGGTGTTAAATTGCAACATAAAACATATCTGCTTATGAAGTCTAATTTTGTCAGCAGCTACTTGTTAAAGTAATGCAAAATGGCTCTGGAAACACGCAGGGATGTCATATTGGGTTGTTTTCTCTATTATTTAGATCCTTTTTTTTCATGCTGTAAAACTTTTTTCAACACTCTTTGTCTGACAGGCTTAATCAGACTAGCAGCGAGCACACACAATCAGCGTTATTTTTCTAGTCTTTAGGAGGTAAAGGTTGTCAGGGTAAGAAAAAACAAGTGAAAAACATCACTTGTGATGTTTCTGAAAGCGCTAAACCTTTCAAGGCTAATTTAAAACTGCATAGCAATGAACTGTTGTGCTTTTGTTAACGTCATCAGAATCAGAATAAGAAGGACTTTGCCAAATGTTGCCAAATGTTGAGCAGGTTTACAACATTAGGAAATTGCTGCGGTACCCAGTGCGAACATACAATACTTAAATAAACATAGAGTAAAAAGTGCTGAGCAGATTGATATATACATGAGTGTAGGGGAAAAGGAACCGGAGCAGAGAACATGAGCACTCTGTGCATTAAGGGTACCTTACCAGACTAGGTATAGGTTTTAGAAAATGGAAATAACATAGGGTATGTGGGTGTGAGTTACAGAAAAGCAGATGTGAAGTATATGTTGTAGCACATTGTGTTTGTGACCAGAGCCATGAACTTCACCTGTGAAGAGTCTTTTTGTCAAACAGCTGTGTGAGACTACTGTAAGCTCTTACTTCCTGTGTGGCCTGCACATTTGAGAAGGACTAGGGGCATCCAAGGTGATGTTAAGACATTACAGGTGACAGGATGAGGCTGCAGGTATTGCAAAATGTTTCCTTTTGTCAAGCTGCCTCAGAAACAGAACAAAGTGTTACATTTATTTTTCAGTGATTCCCAATTCTCCTGTATTCTTCCCATTTTAGACATTTTGTCTTGTCTTAAATGCATTTCTCTTAGATAAGTGATTTTCAACAGGCATGGTGATTTTAATGAAAAAGCGGGTACACAGTCAATACCCCAAATGTGTTTTAAAACAAACGAGGAAGACGTGTCTGTGAAACTTGCACAAAAGTAAAATTGGAAGTCTGGACAGAAAAGCACAGGTCTTCAAAAAAGTAAAACTCCAGTGGTTGATGGGCGTGCTGGCAGATAGGTGAATGAGTCGGCATCTTCGGACTGATTGAGAGATAGAAGGTGATAAGTCAAAATGCAAAAAGTCAGAGCAATCATATGCATCTGGAAGTGGAAATTGCTATTTCACCCTGAAACGTCCACTGACTGAGATTGCTGCAGAACAGGGTTGTAATTTTAACAGGCTGGAAAATGCGGAGTAATACAAGCTTGAGAGGTTGTTTCATTGGTCACCTTACCAAACATGTGACTGGGTGACAGACATCATCATTCCTGTATTCTCAGTTAATGCACTCATCTACTGCCTATTATTGTATATATGTTCTATTTCTTGGCCAGTCTTACATTTAAAGTGTACCCACAAATTACACCTAACCTACCTAGTGTGTATAATGAGGTTATGATGAGGTTAGAACGAGAGAAAAGCTCGACCCGTGTGGACCGACTGATTTACAACCTCAGTCGAACTCAAAATTTAATTTGCGTCTCCTTATTGAATGTATGGTGTCAAAAGCTCAGCGAGTTTTGCTGGGTTTGTTGGTAAGTCACAATGAAAAGGAAACATGTTGTTTTTATACTTTCGCAGAAATCTTACTGTTTTTACAAGATACAGTTCCAGGTCAAAAGTTTACATACATTCGTCATGGGCATGAATTTTATAATTTGGGGTTTTTGATGATTTCGTTGAACTTCCAGGGTGGAATGATTATACAGCATACATCCTTAAGAACTTTTTTTTTTCCCGTCAGGGACGAGCTCTTATCCACATAAGGTCAAAATAAGGACACATAAGGACAGACTGAGTCGAAAGTATACATACACCCTTCCGTTCCTTACCGTTCCTTAGTAACTTTCACCACAACCAGATGCTTTCGGTAGCCATCAACAGGCTTCTGACATAATTCTGACTGGATATTTGACTACTCTTCTTGGCAGAACTGGTAGAGTTCCTGCCACAGATCCAGTTTATAAGTATAGTCCACAGATTTTTGATAGTGTTGAGGTGCAAATAACCAGCAAGTGGTTATTTGCATTACTCTTGGCTTCCTTGAAGCAGTCTGGCCATTTTGCTCTGACCTCTGACGTCAACAAGTCATTTTCACTCAGGGAACTGCCTGGATATTTATATAACCCCCACTGGTTTCTATGGGTTTCTTTTTTTCATTCTCCATAAACCCAGTTACTGAAATACTGAGACAAGTCCATCTTAAATTTCTTTTTTCCCTATTCTGTCAGTTAGTTTGAACTTCAGCAAATTGTTTTTCTACCATGTCTACATGCCTAAATCCATTACTGTGTTGTCATGTGATTGGCTGATTATATTTTTGATTTACAAGCCCTTCAACAGGTGCAGCAAAGTGGCCAGTGAGTGTAAACAGAAAATTAG
>VOQK01043292.1:41566-54125 GCA_015052645.1 Benitochromis conjunctus | reverse complement strand
GATGAGAGTAGCAGTGGTGTAGCAGCCGTGGACCATGTGGTGTGAGTAAAAGTCTGAGGAAAGAAGAGCGGGCGGTTCCCAAGTTGTTGAGGTAGGCAGCTGCCAGCGAGACATGGTGATAGTGCTGAATCAGTTATGATGGAGGGTAAATACACTAAAGAGCTGCCTGCAGAACTGGAGCTGGGATGTCTGCTAGCAAGAAGATGCACAAAGAAGTGTGAGCTCTGATGCTTTCCAAAAGAAGCTGTTTTCACGCTTGTACCGTTCATTTCTCACCCGGTGAAGAGAGGAAAGTCTGATTGTGTAAAAGAGAATTTTGGTCCTTCAAATGTGAAAAATGCTCAAAACCAAATCCTGAAGTGTTAGTTTTGGGACACACGGTGTGACCTAAACTTCAGCGCTCCATTCATGGGGTAGTTTACACACATGCGCTATCTCTTATGTAAGAGTTTGTGTGTGTTTGTGTTTGTAGTGTCATGGCAAGTCAAGCTGCGTTCACAGGGCTCTCAGTACCAACAGAAACATTATCTGCTGTTTGTCTTCAGCAGGAGGCTGAAAGCTGAGCGTCGGGTCAGAGCAGGGCGAGACAGTCTGAGACACACAGAGGGAAAAGAGAGAGAGAGAGAGAGACAGCCAATCCAGTCACAAAGGCAAGATGTCTGCTCTTAAAGGAAACATTAGTTTGAATTATTTTTAAAGACTCACATTTAATTGGGTTTAATGTTCATTGTAAATATTAACCTCATTTACAGTAAAGTAAACAGGTAGAGCAGACAATAGACGTCTGACATCATTAAGTACCTGACTGAAGTAGGAAGTGTGAACCTGGAGCCCACGATCACTTCCAGCCCCAGAAAATAAGATTCAGTGGGATTAAAGCTAAAGTGGAGAAATGTGGAGCCCACAAACAAACCGCTGGGTGATGACGCGGTGGCTACATGCAAGTTTTGTCTTTGTTACTACGAGCAGCCATGTTTCTGTTACACCCGTGTCCTTACACCCATGTGACTGTCGTACGTCCTTCTTTAAAAGACCCAAAGTGAGACAACACGTTAGCAAACCAGCCTACAAGTTCTGGTCTTAATTGTGATGCACATACAGAGATCTCTCGATTTATCAATGAGATAAAATTGATATCAGTTCACATGAAAAAAAAAATCAGTATTAAAAGAAGTGACCGTGACAAACGAGTGCAATGATAATGAGAATAATATGCTAGAAATAAGCGAAAGGTCAGAAGGTCACGTGCAAGCTTTAAAAATTAGAATTACTTTGAGAAAAGTTTCAAAGCGACGACTGAAATGTTTTTTTCACACACTGAACTGAACGACCCGAGCTTCACACCGAGTGTGCGTTAACCTGAGAAGGTGCGCCGCTGTGATTGCACTGAAACGCGACTCTAACTGGGACCCGGCGCTCTCCGTGGTGCTGAAACACCACATTCCTCCACGTGTGCGTGTGTTCTGTCTCAGCAGGTCTCAGATCAGGTTCATTTTGCTTTCTTCTCCTTTCTTCTCGTCACCTGATTCTCACGGATGAAGCTTTTTCTATGGCAGAAACCACCCCGAGGTTTTTAGGTCAGGAAGCAAAACCCTTTCTTCTTTATTCCCCTTTATGCTACACACATTACACACACCTGATTTTGATGTGTGTTACACCAATTCTGCACACATAAAACAGTCAAACACACAACAGGTCATTGTGTATTTGTCTGCAGGTGTAATCTGCTTGTTTCACAGGCAGGTGGTTAAAAAGAGTTTTAAAGAAGACTTTTTTCTTTTTTTTAATAAATTGTTGCTGTTTTCTAGTTGACGTTTTGAAGCTGACAAACTGAAGTCTTGTGTATTTCAGATTGTGTACTTCACGGCCACCTTTCCCTACGTGGTCCTCATCATCCTGCTGGTCAGAGGGGTGACCCTGCCCGGAGCCTACGATGGCATCATGTACTACATCAAGCCCGACTGGTCCAAACTGGAGGAGGCTCAGGTCAGTTCTTCATCCTGAAATCTCACTTACAGCCACCACGATTGTCTTTTGTTTTATCGTTCACACCGTTTAGGTTTTAAACCTAATGTAAGGAGTAGAAAGCCGAGATATTTGTGTTAAAACGTAAAAGTGACAAAGTGGCGAGAAAAATAAATACTCAAGTAAAGTACAGATACCTGCGGTATTTGTACTTCATTACTTCCCTCCTCTGTTTGGGTGGGTGAAGGACCTGAAAGTGCACGAGTGGGAGGTTTAAATCGAGGTTTCAGGCAGTCGCTAAAGCAACAACATGTCTTTGGTGTAAATTCTGGGCTGATGTTGGTTATGGGTTCATTTATTGTGATTGAAGAAGAGCACAGAGGAGCCTCAGCAGATCAGACAAACTTTTAGATGTTTAGATTTCTTGGCACTGGTCAGAATATGAGCACAGCTGTATTACGGTCCTCAAACCCACAGCTTAAAGGAGAACAAAGACATTTTAATAATGCGAAAATAATTATTTATAAAACACAAGAAAGTAAGACTGAAGCCTCGTCATTAACCAACAAAAAAGAGAAAACCCGGACTGTGAGACTGTGATGTCATCCTGCACCATGGTTACAGTTTTCTGCGCTTGTATTGGTCAGTGTCACACTTTGAAATGAGAAGTATTTGAGCTGGCTGTTGTTTTTCATGGCTTGAGCTGTCTGAGATGCAGCAACGTTTGTCATCAATTACTGATCAGTTATTGTCACTGTGACCCATGTGACTCCACAGGTGTGGATAGATGCTGGCACTCAGATCTTCTTCTCCTACGCCATCGGCCTTGGTGCTCTGACCGCATTAGGCAGCTACAACCGCTTTAACAATGACTGCTACAAGTACGACATGCACGCACGCACGCACACACACACACACACACACACACACACACACACACACACACACACTTCACAAACTCAACCTCAGTCATCATATTTAAACCCTGTAAATCTTTAAATTTACTCCACCTTAAACCCGATTGTGACCTTTGCTGTGTGTTAAAGTGCTGAACGTCTTGTTTCCTCTCCTCTTCCTCACAGAGATGCCTTCATCTTGGCGCTCATAAACAGCGGGACAAGCTTCTTCGCCGGCTTTGTCGTGTTTTCTATTCTCGGCTTCATGGCTGCGGAGCAGGGAGTCGACATATCGCAGGTTGCTGAATCAGGTAAAAACTGACACCAGACCAGTTCTACTAATTTCCCCCTATACATTTTTTATTCTTGGGCTCTATTTTACATGATTTACAGTGTAAATTATTTTAATATGCTGCCCTTTATGCAGACCGTCAGTTCATCCGCTGTTTTAGCTCCTCTCTATAAACGCTGTGAGGTTTTCCTCCCAAAAAGTTAACTTTCAGCTGATTGGCGAACTTCCAGAAGCCTACAGAGGGGCAGCACCAAGCGCTGGTGTGCTGTACTGGTGTAGTTGGTGGACGTGCTGTGCAGAAAGAAATAAGAGCAGGCTGAAGCCTGAGCTTTGAGCTCATGGGGATTACTTTTACATAAGTGCACCGTGTTATCTGAACCTTGAACCATGTTCAATATAAACATAGAACATAGTAACATTATACATGAAACTGTTGGTGATGCTCTCCTGTTTCACCTGCAAAGCCTCTGATGCTGATTTAACAAAAATACATTATACTGAGCTTTAAATATACCTGTGCTTTGGTTTTCCAGCATAACGAGGCTGACTGTGACATCAAGATAAATGAGCAACATGAATGTGAAAGTATTACAAGTCAGATTGTTATTTGTAAAGAAGCTAAACCACTTCTCAGGAGGAGAAATGAGGCCAAGCACAGGAGAGATGTAACGAGCCATTAAATGCATCAAATTAGGAAAAAAAAAGTCCCAACCTTTACTCTCTGTCTCACACTTTTGAATGTGCTATACATGCATATAGAGGCGGCGCATCCATCCACTGTGGTGCACGTTCCAGCTTTGATAATCGGTGCTTTATGAACCAATCATGATCCAGATTCTGGGAAAAACAGGAAGTGGAAAGAACGTGTCAGGTCACATGAGGTCAGCTGATAATGGCGTAGCCTCAACAATTTCATGGTGGTTATAAAAAATAATGATTACAGAAGGATTCACTTCACTCTGATGAAGACCTGAATGAACTCGTGTGTGTGTGTGTGTGTGTGTGTGTGTGTGTGTGTGTGTGTGTGTGTGCGTGCATGTGTCAGACTCCAGCCAGCAGTGTGTGTATTAATAGCTAAGCAGCACATGACGTGGCATCACAAACACACTGTTATATCGAGCTTGTCCACAGAAGGCTGCAGCTCTGAGCGGCTGTTCGGATCAAAGCTTTTCATTCAGACTTAATGAAGGCTTTATTTAACCACTGAGCTAATGTTTACAGCCAGGTAAGAATAGTCACATGACAGCTTTTTGGCTATTTAATGGTAGCACTGTTACACTGAAACCATCGCCTGATGCCCAGGTCTCCAGCTCTCCTGGAGGGACACTGAGGTGTCTGATAGACACGATGTCAGCCTGGCTGATATTTAAACTCTTCCACTTGGACCAGTAACTCCACCCTTTTCTGACAATCAAGCCCTGAGACGTGCTGATTCTTTCAGTCCGCTTCATTTTTGTTTTCACATTTATGACAGCAGTGAGAACATTTAGAGAAGGTCCAATAACATCAGTGCTGCTGACTCATCGATTTATGGTTGTTATCCACCGTCTTATTTATGATTTTGATCAGGCGAAAGCAACATGATCGATATTATTGTGGATTTTTTTTTTTATTTCACTCTGGACTGGAAATAAGCAAAACAACTTTTATAGTATTTAATTTTTCATCCATAAAATTTCAAACAACAGCCCGGAGTCTCCGAGGTTAAACCAACAACACTACAACGAAGCCTCGCCAGCAGTGTGCCATTAAAAGCATCTTATTTTATCTAGTTGCTGTAATGGTACAAGTTGAGATTATATATACTTTATCACAAAATATCACGCACTATTTATCAGAAAAACTGGGACATAGCCAAATCATTAAACACACCCTGTAAGAAACTAGCTTCAATAAGCTATAACAGCTCAATAAAAGCAATATAATAAAATATAATAAAAATGGCTCAATGAGGTGAAACTTGTACAACAGAAAGGAGCTCACAGAAAAAAAGAAGTGAAATGAAACAAATCTACTTTATGAGTAAAAAAATAAAATTTAGTAGAACACCATTCAAACCAATCAATGTAATAATGTTATTGTTTAATATAAAACATTTAAAGTAAAACAAAAGATGGCTCACTGTGTTCCTCTAAAGTGTGACTATGATGAAATGTGCATCAATGCGTTACTAAAGTGTTCACGCTCTCACACATGAATCTTTTTATTTTAATCTTGCTGTAAAAAGAACAAAAGTAGATCCAATTTACTGAATCCCATCGGACACGTCTATACTGGTTTAAAGTATTAGCATCACTGTGTGTGCGCGCGCAGTATTAACTGTCGGATTATTTAAGCAGGGCCTTTCACCTCACCTGTGACGGCTCTCCGGTGCATATTTCTGTGCTTGTGTTGCAGCCTGATGAAACAAGCTGTGAATATTCGTACTGCACCTTTAATCTTTCTACACATCAGCAAATGTCTTTTTGCAAAATGTGAAGCTGACCGCATCAGACTTTAACCAACCAGGACCAACAACCTTGTAAAGTAGAACAGCCTACGTTAAAACTTCTTGTGATTTTGTTCCAGTAATGACTGACGTCAACCTGTTGTTGCATCCTTGAGATGCAGAGTCATACTGGTGTCTTGATGTTTTTATAGTTTTGCTCTACTTTGAGGTGGACACTAACAACGACGTTCAAGTGATCAATAATAATGAAAATAATTCTTATAACATCCAGTATTTTTTTTAATACTGTATAGCGACACAAGCTGGTGGCACTGCAGCTTTAAAGTTCTGTGTGTTGCAGGTCCAGGTCTGGCCTTCATCGCGTATCCAAAGGCGGTCAGTCTGATGCCGGTTGCCCCGCTCTGGGCGGCGCTCTTCTTTTTCATGCTACTGCTGCTCGGACTGGACAGTCAGGTGAGACCTTTATTTATTCATAGCTTTCTCAATATGTATATCTCCACATCTTCCTGTATCAGTTTCAGCCATTTTTTTAATATTAATAACTTATTTTATTATTATATAATATTTGCATTTCTTTTATTGAGTACCTATCTACCCCCCTGACCTGTCGTCCTGGCTCCCCCTTGCCGTAGCATGTGTACCTCGGGAATGGAACTTGCGACTCCCGCTCCAAAGGCATGTAGTCGTACCACTACGCTATCCTGCTGCTCTCTCACTCGCTCTAGAGAGAGATATATATATAGAGAGAAATAAATAAATAAACGTATGTGTCATCTGGCTATAAATGAAATTTAACATCTTTCACAGAGGATGTTGGTAAATCTTTAATAGAGCCATCCATCCATTCGCTTCCGCTTATCCTTTTCAGGGTCGCGGGGGGCGCTGGAGTCGATCCCAGCTGTCTTAGGGCGAGAGGTGGGGTACACCCTGGACAGGTCGCCAGTCTGTCTCTTTAATAGATCAGTGGTCCTAATGCAGAGCCTTGGGGAACCCCACAGAAGCAAATATGATTGGAGAGAAATTGTCACTGTTTTTGTGTTCGGCAAAGACAAACTGAAGACACGGTGTTTTCCAGATGGATTGTTGATCTTTCTCCATGTTTGTCTCTGCAGTTTGTCGGGGTGGAGGGTTTTGTTACCGGGATTCTGGATCTGTTTCCTGGAAAGTATTATCATCGCTACAAAAGGGAAATCGCCGTGGCGATATGCTGTTTACTCTGCTTCATTATTGACCTCTCTATGGTGACACAGGTTGGATGAACAAAGACTTTTTCCTTAAAAATTAAATTTTTTTATGATTTATACCTTTTTTTTTTCTTTCTTCAAAACTGTCTTTTCTTAGAAGCTCTTAGTAACAAAAATGAAAACACATATCATGTGAAGGATCATTCGAGAGAACAAGAAACACTTCAGCTCATGAATTGGCTTACTAAATCGACAATGTTCACTGAGCTGTGTGTTCCTCTGCAGGGAGGGATGTACGTCTTCCAATTGTTTGACTACTATTCGGCCAGTGGGATGACTCTTTTGTGGCAAGCATTCTGGGAATGCATAGTAGTTGCCTGGGTCTACGGTATGTAATAAACACAAACACACACGGGCAGTGTAGTGTTTCATAGCAACGTGATCGTAAATAGAGCCATTGTGAAGTATGTCAGTGAGATAACCGATCTGAAAATAGGTCTGAAAATCATCTCAGTGTATGTGATATTAAAGGTCACAGGTCAGTGTTTTTGGTCACAAGCTAATATAAAATACGATATCACAGAGTAATATGTCAACAAAGACCAGTCAGCAGTGTCATGTGGTGTTTGTGTTGTTACCACTCATACTATAGTAGACATAAGAATGCATGAGCTGAAAAAGCCAGACACAGCATGAAGTTAAAACTTTATGACACATCATCGTTTCTAAGTCATGCTAAGCTATGTCATCGTGTGAATACAATCATGGAAAATTTCCAGTGTTTTATGATGCGAGTGGGGAAAAATCTGCAACATTTTCCTGTCCCGGACTTGCTGATTAATAAACTGCAGGTGCTGACCGCTTCATGGATGACGTGGCTCGTATGATCGGCTACCGGCCCTTCCCCTGGATGAAGTGGTGCTGGTCTTTTATAACTCCATGTGTCTGCATGGTAAGACTGAACAACACTATCGCATCCAGAAATAGAAACCCACAACCACACGAGTTTTCCTCATGGCTTTAAGTCACTAACAGAAACAGAGTGTATACATACATTTTTGATTATTGTAAAAGGAACAAATTCGTAAAAGATTTATGTTGATTATACACATATTATTACCCTTTGTTGTATCTTAAGCATGAAGTAGAATCATATTAATACTAACAGACCAACATTATTCATCAGTTCTGCTGTGACAACTTAATATCATCTTACAGTATCAACACAACAAACCATGTAAATGATGCCTAATCTGTGCCAAGCTTCCGCTTTGATCCCCACCTTTCTACCCGTTTTTCCATCCGTAGGGTATTTTTCTGTTCCACCTGGTGAACTATAAGCCCCTGACCTACAACAATGTGTACGTGTACCCATGGTGGGGCGAGGTGATCGGCTGGTGTCTGGCTCTGTCCTCCATGCTGTGCATTCCTGTCAGCCTTCTCTACAAACTCTTTAGAGCCAAGGGAACCTTCAAAGAGGTAAGCACCAGCTCACCCTGGACGTGCACGCTGAAACAAAGCCAAAGGACATTTAGGGTTATGAATATATTGAAAAAGCATACTTACTGACTTACTGATGTAGTTATGATCCTGATAACAAAATTAGTTGTTTTTCCTCTCTCGAGACCACAAAAAGTTTACATTTAGATTTTATAAGGTAAACATTAACCTGTAGCTCTGGTAAAAGTGTAAAAGGTAAACCTCAGTCAGCCTGAAACTTGGTCTAAAATAAAGCCTTATGTAACAGTAATGTATGTAACAGTAATGTATGTCCCAGTCCTCTTAGCTTGGTATGAAGGGTGGAACATGTGACTGGACTAATGCAAACACGCCTATTGAGTGACAGCAGAGGTCATTTCTAAGATATCACATCACGCTGTCCATCTTTATATAGAGTCATTGTCGTAACATGCCCAAGAATAAGCACGTGTGGTGACACGTTACCCTCTAAATTGTGGGAAATATACCTTAAATTAATAATAATATACATGCAACATTACAGATTAACTGCTTTGACTCACCTTCCCTCGACTTTTTTGTGGAGACTTGTTGAACCGACTTTGGCTACGAATGTTTATTTTTGCAGAACAATCCACCGCTGTGTTAAATACAAATACGTCAATAAACATGCGCCATGCATCACGATAAGGTCAAAGGTCTGGAAGTGACAGGTTAAGTTTGATGGCGAGGGGGAGAGTGAGTACGGTCAGACTGGTGGGAACGGTTGTAGAAAGTCTGGAAACATCGAGCTTTCTAGCTAGCAGCTACACCTCTGCTGAAATGAGTTAACTTACGAGTGTAAAAGAGGGTTAGGTGGTGTTGGGGCTCAGTCGCAAAGATGCAGGGACTGTGGGAGACAATCAGCAAACTACCGGTCGCTCCCCCCTCAGTCCTGGCTGCCACTTGTTCTCCTTGCGATTGCTTTCATTAGAGACAAAAAAAAAAAAGTATTTGCTTTGAAATGCAGAGAATTCAGTTTGCAATGTAAAATAGTTTCACAGTCCAGGTCAGCATGTCCAACTTCTAAACAGGAAAAGCTTTAATCAAGCTAATCGATTCTTCCAGATCACATGACTTACAATCTGTGTGACCACATGTTTGTTGATGTTTTGCAGCGTTGGGCCCACCTGACCACTCCGGTGTGGGGAGCCCATCACTTAGAGTACATGGCCCCGGATATCAAGTCCTTGAGCTCCATGTCGCCCGGCACCGATGACAACAAAGTCATCATCTTTGAGAGTGTCATGTAGGCGGGACTCCATCACCGTCCTTCCAGCCCACCTCCGACCAGACAACCGACAGCACCGCACTCGACCTTCAGCTTTACCTCCAACCCACACAACGGCCTCAAAGGACTCAAAGTGATTGATTCAATTTGTGGACTGACAGATTGCCTTTGCCCTTTGATTAATTGATTGATGGGTCTCCTTAGACCTATTGATCAGTTGGTCTCTTCATGTCACCAGAATGACCAAAGCTAAAGATTTTTTTTTAGTATCTAGAAGAGAAGAGGAGTGACACGGCTCCTTCAGGAAGCTTTTTCATAGTTCCAACAACCTCCAATGTGGCACATCTGTGTTCTCCAACTGTAACAGACAGTGTGGACAAAACGCTGAATAAGGGTAATCTAAAGTTTTCACTAAAGGTCAAATCATTTTCTGTTCCCTAAAATAAAAGTGTCTGCTGTCGAGGTCGAAGTCGGAGGTCAGGTTTCCTCCATCACAGACGATCGGTAATATCAATGCAATCTTCTCTCTGAGTGGGTGCGATGAACATGCAAACATTAACTAATAAACTGCCATTACACACACAATCATCTCATAGTTAAACATTAAAGGGATTTGTGCTCACTGATTTTTATTTTAAGCTGGATCTACAGCAGGTGTAATGGCCGTTTATTCACACAGACAGAGTTCTAGACTGACAGACTGACTGACCCCCAGGAAATTAACAGAGGTGATTTCCTGTGCAACAGGATTTTAAAAAAATGACAGGAAACAGTCTGAGCCGCCTCAATCCAACATAAAATAGGAAGAAAAGATCAACTGAGAACCAGAACTATCGGTTTGAACCATCTCCAGGACTGGAGAGTAAAAAGGCTACAACCTCCTGTTATCAAGCAAACCAGCGGTCCAGGAAGCCAGTCTGAGCTCAGAGTCCTGAAAACACCCCCAGACACCTCTTGGTGAGCACTTTAAGTGGCACTTCGATTGTTGAGGCCCAAATCCTAAAACCCAAACTGCCGCCCTGATTCCTTTTGACGTTTCAATATGTCGGTGCAGCTCTTCTGAAGCTAAATACTCTGAATCACCAGCTTTTTACTACTGATCCCAGAACAGTCCCGACTCCTGAGCAGTGCTGTGCTTCTCTGACCGCTGACCTCCGATCTGTTTTCTGATTCACTCAGGCAACAACAGATCTGATCTCAGAAGGAAATGTCCAGAGAGAATTCAGTCAGAGTTTTAACAAGGGCTTTAAATTTCATCCACTCAAAAACAATTATTAAGATCTTCTCAGAGCTTTTAACCTGAACCAGGGTGAAAACACGACAACACTGCAGCTTCTTAGCTGTGAAAATATTTCACATTATCCAACAGAAAAACCCACAGATACCGTCAGTTGTTTCAGACCGTGAACTTATGTGTAAAGTGAAGTTTTCACTTTAACCCTGAACAGATGGCAAAACCGCTGCCAAGAACCCGGAAACTGATTTGAAACCAGACTGAAATCTCACTGGATCTGACTTTTAACCCCTCCCTGTCCTGTGTCTGACCTCCTTGTGAGGAGGTTCAGGCCTGCGTGAGAATCAGGTCAGAGGTCGGGCTTCGTTCAGTGTCCCCCAGGTGCCAAATGGGGCGCTGCCTGCCCTGCAGGGCTGATCCTAGACCAGGGCTCCAGGCTGCCAAAATCAACCTGTTAGCTCTTCTCTCTGCCTCGTCTCTCAGTCTCATCGATGCTGCAGTCCTCCATCCAAACCTCACTTCTTCCTACTGAACCACTGATGGTGGCACCTTCCATCTCACATTCTCAGTTTTATGAGCCTGAATTTTTCCTGTAACCAGTTTAAAGACGGTGCGATCAGATTTAATATTGTTCTGTTTTAAGCCTTTTGGGTGTAGCTCCTCACAAACAAGCAAAGCTGCCTCTGTATGTGGTTAACCTCGTCTCCGCACAGTCCTGGAAGTCAGACATTCATACTCTAGTGACTGCTCTGCACCTAAAACCACCAAGAGGTCCAATATTAGAATCTATTATTATCTATTATACAACAGTACAAAACATTTAACAGGCTCGTCACAGAAACATAAATGTCGATGTGAGATCGGTTTGAATAGAATACTGAATTGAAATAAGAAAACTAGTATCAATAAAATGGTAATATAAGTACTCTTCCTTACACAATGCATTGACCAAGTAATACTAACTCACATTCATGAAGTTAGACTGTAGTATATGCACAAAAGTAATATAATTAATTTAAACTTCGGTAAAAATAACGACATATTTTAAATGAAAAAAATAACCTAAAACAAGAAATCGCACTCACACACTGTCGGTCGTAGATGAAAGATTACAATAAAAGAGTGTTTATGAAAAGGTACAAAATTAAAAGATTATTATTTGTATAACATTAACAGCAGAAAATGACAGTAAGGCATTTTTATTGCTTAAACTGATAAATTTGATTTAGCTGCATGCTACACTTAAAAAAAAAAAACTACTGAAAAATAGCATGGGGCTAATTTCTAGTGGTAATGATTTTGTAACCTTGGAAACGTGTGCACCCTGTGCAAATCTTCTGCACAAAAAAGGCGCCGTACAGATGAGCAGATACTGAAATACCCTTCAAAAGGTGTTCAAATTTAAGACAAATTGCTGAAGTGAAATATGAACCTCAAAATTAACTACGACTTCCACCGATTTGCTTAGCAGACTCAAAATGCACCTTTAGCCTGAAGACAAGAAAAAGACCCGATTTTACTTTAGAACCGAACTCGTGTTCATCTGCAGTCCGGTCAGCTGGTGGAGAGATGAGAGCCGGAGGACTCAGTGTGGTGCCAAGCATTGCCTTACATTGTTGTCTTAACTCTAGAGCCTGAACGGTTGACTAGCCAAACTCAGAGCCCTACAGGACGTCCTGTGTACGGCTCTGGTTTATATCAAACCAATCAGCAGTCTGCGGGGGCATGTCTACAACTCTGTCTCCTAGCAACCACTCACCATCCAACCATCATGGGGAACTATAACAATCAGAATGTAAAATATGCTAAAA
>VOQK01043292.1:16975-31389 GCA_015052645.1 Benitochromis conjunctus | reverse complement strand
TGTAACTCACAGGGTCTGCTTTTCACAGCACCGCTGGGAAACATTCCTCACATTTTCACTGAAAAATTATCTGCAGTTTTATTTAAAAATGAAACGTATGCTTCTGGAAAAGTCCCAGAGCTCTGATTTCTTTAGAGTCACACAAAGTTTTCACTAAGATCCTGAATTTGATTTATTTCATTTGGAGAAACAAATTTATTTAACAGAAAAGATCGAGTGAAACGTTTCACTGTATCAAAAAACACGAGTGACTCGATATTAATGATGTTAAAATAAGAAAGGATGCTGTATGGCCATAAAGCTTAAATTCTTCTTCAAATGGAGAAAAAAGTTAGCCTCACTCATAAAATTAATTTTTCAAAAATAGAAGGAGGAGCTTTCACAAGAAATGAAAGAATATTTTGTTCATTCTGGGTTTAAAAGAAGGAAACATTTACTGTGAAAAAGCTGAAAGATCCACACAAATCATAGGTGATGAAATAAAACACTTCATCCATCACCACAAACAGTTTCTTTTACATATTAATATTTCAGATTAACGCAGTTAAACCAGAGACGGGATCGCTCCTTAACCCGTGTGAACAGAACGGTCACAAAACACTCAGACGCGCAGCCTTCGAGGTTCGGAGACGAAACGCAATCAAAGAGCGTTTAAAGGAGAAAATGCTCGAAAAGAGTCAAAGTAGAAACGTAAGGAGTCGCAAAATGAGAAGTTTGTTTCCACTGAAACAAGTTTTTGTTTTTTTAAATGAAAGAGCAAAAAAAATCTAAATCGTGATTTTAAAAAAGTGCCATTAAATGCAGAATAAAGAATGAAAACAAAAAACAAACCCGAGGAAAGACGTGAAAGGACGCTCGTACACGAGAACCACACGAGAAGGTCCACATCAACAGGAAAAATGACGATTAAACGCTTTTACAAAGAACAGCTCATGTTTGTACACATGGATACGGTGGTGACGGGACTTAAAAAGAAACCTCTACTGTCCTCTAATATGAAAACAGACACCCCCCAGAAAGCCTGTTGCATCACACGGGCTCTCACTGTTGTTGAAATCATCCGTGTTTATTGTGACACGCCATCAAAGAACAACAACAACAACAACAAAAACCTGACCACGCCACACGAGCAGAGCAGACACGGGTGCCTCTTCCTCTCATCTTTACTTCATGTTTTTGTAATGAATAACCAAAAGTGGAGCACCAAACAGCTCCAAGATATCGAGTGTGTTTTCAGCACACGGCTAACAGCGATGGAAGAGTTCAGGCAACATTTGAAACCAGAAGAAGAAACCAGAGGAGACACTGGAGTCGTGTTCTGCTCGTACTAAGTGATCTTTGCTGCAGCTCCAAACATTCATATTCACAAGAATCTCGATGGAAATTACAGTTTAAGAAAGAAGGAAATCTGACAGCACAGGCATCCTTTGGACTTTTTTAACCCCGATTTAAACCCAGAATGTGCAGAGAGGACAAAATGCTTTTATTTTGGAATGAAGCTGGTCTTTTCCTGCAGGGAACAGGATTCACGTTTGGATTTACTTTGCTCTCAAAAATGTTAAACAGGGAATGTCCTCAGAAAACACAGTTTATGGAAAGTGAAAGAAGAGGTGAGCTGTTGAAAGGACAAAAACCCCAAAGCTGACCTTTAAACTGGACAGAAGAGAGAAATCGGATCATTTAGAGAGAAAAACAAACACTTCAGAGGCGTAAACAGTGACACAGGAAGTCTGACAGTAAACCGACATTCTTATGTTGGAGCGCAGACAGTCCGATTAACCAATCACAGCCATCGGTGATGTCAGCTGACCCAAAATTCAGCGGCATCACATCGTGGCGGTGGAAGCAGAGGCAGCAGACAGTTTGCTGAGGACGGTGATGGAGATGAAAGAAGCCGGGAACCGTCTGTGTCCTCCTCAGTCCGATTTCTTGTCGCTCTTTGCCTGCAGACAGAAAACATGAAAAACAGATGATCGCCATGACAACAAACTTCAAACTTGTGGGTACCAAAATGCTGGTCCCCACAAGTTTGAAGGCATTTTTGAGACTCAAAATGTGGTTTTAGTGACAGGGTTACAATCGGTTTATGGTTAGGCATTCATTTTTCATGGTTAGGGTAAGGATTGTGTCAATTAGATGTCCCCACAAGATATGAATACCCGACGTGTGTGTAGGTGTGTGTGTGTTACCAGTAGTTTGCTGTGCTCGTCCAGCAGTCTGTCGTACTCCACCGTCAGGTTCTCCGACTGTTTCTTCATGGCACGAACGTCGCTGTCCGACTTCTGCAGAGCTGTGAAACAAACAGATTTCACTCTGATCTCATCTTCTTTGTCTCAGTCTTCATCCTCTCCTTCAGCTCCTCCTCCTCATCTCTTGTGGGTTTTACCTGCTGACTGCGTTTTCTCCACCTTACCTTTCTTGGTGGCTTCCAGCTCCTCCTTCAGGCTCTTCACCTCCTCCTTCAGAGTCTTGTTCTCCTCCTGTGGTCCTGGTCCTTTCTTCCCAGCCTCCGGCAGCTCGAGACCAGCCTCACGCAGTTTCTAGAAAAACAAACAACTCATTTTAAAAAAGGAGCCTTAACATCTGCCAGATGTTCGCTCTAATCCACAAAACTGTATTTAAACTGTGGTGCAGATCTCAAAGTCTCCAGAGACCTGAAACCGTTCTAATCCATGTTGGAAATGTTTCCATTTGACACAGATAACTCCAAACTTTTGACCCAGTTTGAATCCAGAGAACCATCACAGGAACACACCAGCTGTGCACCACAGCAGCAGACATCTGTGCTCTGTCATTGGTCCACACCTGACCTTTTCAATCATCATGAACACGGTCATGGCCAAAGGTTTTTTGCGGGCTGACCACAGATTCTTGACCACATTAAGAACATGCTGGAGATTTTGGGCGAACAAGTGAATTTGGAGTTTGTTAGAAAGCGGCGCTTGACTCTTATGAGCCAGACGTTGACTTTGTTTAACAGTGCCAACAAAAACAAACAAACTAATAACAGCTGAAACCAGAACGACCCGTCTGCAGCAAACTGCATTTCCTCCAAACATCCAATCTATTCAATGACAAGAATTCAGGCAGGGTGACGTGAGGAAAATCAGCGTTCGTGCACGTTAAAACATTTTAAAAACTTGATTCATGCTGCATTACGAAATGTGTGTGTGATGGTGACATCTTCAGTTTCCATTTCTGCTGAGAAAGCAGCTGGAGTCATGACGATTACCGGATTTATTTAATTTCATAATTCATTCGATCAGTGCAACGGCGTCTCACAAAAAGATGTGGAGCTATTCTTTTGTGACTCGCTGTGAGCTGGAAACAGAGCGGCACTAAATGAAAAATGGTCAGAGCATCAATACGTTTGTCAGGCTGCAGCGTCGGCGCGTTCGCTCAGTGTGACGGAGTTAAACAGCTGCTGAGCTTCAGACCTTTAACCAACGAGCTCGGCCATGAAACCCGGTCTCACCGCTCTGAACTGAACCCGGCGGCACGAGGTCATCAGACCGGATCACAGAGCAGCGAGCGATCGAGTCGCAGGCCATAAATTTACAGCAAAACTGAAACACGAGCAGCTTTTCTCTAAATATAGAAAACAGATATAAAAGTAAAAGTATTATAAGAAGTGAACTAAACTAGCTGTGACAAAACATTTTGGTTTTAAAAGTACACTTTTGAAAAAAAATTCTAACTGTATTATTATCATTATTATTATTATTGTAGGGTCCGGACCTTGGACAACATAAAGCGCCATGAGGCAACTGATTTGGTGCTATAATAAAGAAAACTGAACTGATGTGGTTTGTGTCTTAAATTAAATTAATTTCCACTCTTTTAAGTTTTTAGTAAGTATTTTTCAGTCTTCGACATGACGCACAGCTTGAGGAAGTTTAGGGTCAGAGTTCAAACAGTGCTGGATCTATCCAGCAGAGCTTTGTGTCACACTTTCACTGTCAGTGAAGTCTTGAGACACCTCCCCATTTCCTTATAATCTGCTTCCAAGGAGCCAGACGTCCTTGTAATATTTTAAAGTGCTATTAAGCAAAGCTCTCCTGGCTTTCTTGAGACCTTTCAAATTATGGTCTCAGGAAATTGGCAGCTTTTTTCATTCATTTTGTGTCCTTAAAAACCCCCCAAAATAATTAAAATCAATGCAGAAACTGGAAAAAAGTAGGGGACAAAATAAGAAGTGACAAACCTAAAAAAACAGAACTGCATAGAGTAGATGGAGAGGAGCTGGAAGTCTCAAAGAAACAGAAGAAAACGCCTCATCGGAAACAGTCTCGGTGGACGGGCGTTTTCAGGAAGCTGTTTTTAGGGAAGGGAAACCAGGAGAAAAGGGAGAGGTACGCCGAATTACACAAGCACTGAACTGAAAGTCAGCAGAAATGCGTCTTATGGAGTGATAAATCACATTTGACATGTTTGGTCATCAATATGTACGGAGAGCGGTGCAACAGTGAGCGTCTGCAAGGCTCCGTATGGCAAATCTTCATTATTCAGCCTGACAACGATCCCAAACACACTGCCGAAGCAGCAAAAGCACCCGGATATTAAAAAACACACAATGAACACCATCAGTCAGGGACTGGCCTCCCCACAGCCTGAACGTTAACATCACTGAAGCAGTGTGGGGTCATTCTGACAGCAAGCACAGCAACGGGCACCGACGCCCGAAGAAGAGCTTCGAATGTTCTTCAGGTGGGGGGCTGCTCAAGATTTTTGCACAGCGGTTTCTTTAGAAACCTGCGACACATCACCAGCTGCATTTATGGGCAGCTAACAGGTTGTTGCTTATTCCTTCACTCACTGGTGTGCACTGCCTGTGGGAACAGCCCTTTCTCTCCTGTAGTCGTGTGCAGCACATTAACACTGAGGCTGCTGGCAGGAGTGTGTTACAGCCCTCCTCTGCGTCTCTGTGCCAGGCTTTGCCCTCATAGATTATCTCTACAAGAATGTGACCTCCTGCAGCTCCTCTCAGCGCTGTCAGTGGGAAAGGATAAAAGCTTTTAATCTGCTGCTACAAACAAAAGCAGGAATGCAACGCTCTGAGGACTTTTGGCAATTTCTTCCTCTCATGTTTGATAAACATCGACCTTGAACTCTTTGCTGAGTTAATTCTTTGTCTACACCAAACCAAAGACAAAATAACTCAAAATAGTTTCTTTTTTTAAGGAAACTCCCGCCCGCTCCGAGGACCCACAGGAAAAAATGATCTTACAGAGAAAGAAATTCTCTCAGAGCTGCAATTTTCACACCATGTAATAGTTAGAAGTCCCTCTGCATGATTACATGGAGGAGCGCAGGTGCCCAGGATCATCTCACTGGCCTTTACAGTAACACACACACACACACACACACACACCTCAGTGTAACCTGTGGCCTCGTCACGCTGACTCCATCCTGACAAATCAGTGAGCACTGGGCGTGCGTTTGTGTCTTCCTGTAACTCCACGTGAACGTCTGACCTTTGGGGATGCACACACACTCGTTTCATACACAAAGTTACACAAACGCTGCGTTTTAGAGCAAAACTTCCCAAAACAATTGTCAGGTTATGAAATCTGAGAATCTCCTGTGGCCTACTCAAACCTGTGAACACACGAACATAACCACAAGTTTTTACTTATTAGTGTTTTCACTGATTTATTTTAAACTTTTTTCATAAATATTATGAAATATTTTGACGATATATTAAATGAGTTTAAGAAGTTTTTTTTAAAAGGCCAGAAATTAAAGCATAACATATAATTTTTAAATACCATGGCTGCTTTTGTATATGTATTTATTTATTTTGAAATGTAGATATTTTAAACATAAATGACTTCCCTCAGACCTCTAATAATACTTTTTTAAAAATCTTAAAATGTGGATTTTCTCTTATTTTACTATTACCTATTGCACAGCTGCCAGAAAGCTGAACTTTGCCTTTGTGAGATCAACCAGCGTGTTGTTGGGAAACATTCAGGGGAGTTTAGAAAAGCCTCGTTGAGTCACTCAGAAAAATTCCTGCTGCCTCCAAATATTCCTGAAATGTTGAACGTGTAAACACATTTACAGAAACCAAACCCAGAGCTGAAGTGGAGTATGATGAAATAACAGGGGACCCTTTACCACAGTTTACACACTGCCTGTGTGTGTGCGTGGGGGGGTGGGGAGCACAACCCAGCCTGAACACAAACATGATGTGGGGGGGATATCTGATATCTAAACTCTTACTATCAATCATTGAGGTTTTCTGCCAGCAAACCTATCAGAACCGGCTACTGTGACAGCGGGCCTAGTTAATGTTGCACAGAGTTAACTAGCACCACTATCTGTCCAGAGCTAACAAACTCCCGCCCACACAGTCTACCTGAACCTAACCCTGCACCCCTCCACTATTTATTTAGTCCTTTAAAGACTTTTGAAGAATTAAAAAGTAAGAATTAAAATTAAACAATATCAGAATAGTGCAATAATCCACTTTAATCTGTAGTTTTAACTATTTGCAGTATTTAGAGCTTCAAAGATACTGAGAGCTGGCTTAGCCTTTGGTTTAAACGCTTAACAGCTACAACTTTAACTTGGTTGGATCTTATAAAATTAACAAAAGAGTCAAATTCAATTTTAGCGATTAAGATTGTTTGTTATTAGTCAGCTCTACTGTGTATCATCATGATTCAGGCAGGACACTCGGCGAGCAGCACATTTCTCTTCAACAAGCATCAACATTACAGCATCTGTGCTGCAGACCTGCTACATGCTAATTAGTCTGCAAATGACGCTGGTAACTAAGGGGTGGGGAACTCAAGGCCTCAAGGGCCGGTGTCCTGCAGGTTTTAGATCTCATCCCGGGTCAGCACACCTGAATCACATGAGTAGTTCATTAGCAGGCTTCTGGAGAACTTTAAGACATGTTGAGGAGGTCATTTAGCCGTTTAAATCAGCTGTGTTAGATCAGGGACACATCTAAAACCTGCAGGACACTGGGCCCTGAGGCCTGGAGCCCCCCATCCCTGCTCTAACTGAACAGTAGTAGTGTACAGTAGTAGAGGGTGACCACAGTTACTGTTATCTTAGCACCCTCTAGTGTTTCTGTCTTGTAACTACATCTCAAAATAAACGTGATCAAAAATAAATGGGTGACAGAAAAGAGACACTGCAAAAATGTTAAAAACTGATTAGAAACATTTTCAGGGTCAACATTTCTGTCTCAGCAAAGACCTCGCTATCCTCAGCTGTCCTGGGGTCCAGGCACTGAGCCTTCCAGCATGTCCTGGGCCACCTCCTGATTGAACCTGTATCCTCTCAAAATCCCTGAAAAATAAATTTACTTCTACAGGTTCCTTCTCTCGTTTGGCTCTGACGGAGGTGGTCACATCTCTCTCCCTCCCTTATCTTTCCTGCTTAGCTTCTCATGGCTTTTGTCTAGTCTCGTCTCACTCTAACAGAGAGTCTCTCAGTCTTGTTCTCTAAAACCGAAAGAATTCTGGATTTGATCAACTGGTCCCGTAACAAAATTGACACCCTCTTCTCAACGAGAAGGCTGGGGACAGGGGAGCCCGATTGTCCTGCGGAGACGTTTGGTGCTGGATACTCGATGGTCGGTTGTGTCGTGTGTCTGGCGACACTCTCGATGGAGGACATTGAGCGACATCTACCAATTTGGAGCCACGATAACAGAGTTCTGGCTGATCGGAGCGGGCTCGGACCTGGCTTATCAAGAACAAGAAGCGGCTACAGCTGTTCAAAACCCCACAAGGCTGGCCGAGATGATTGACGATGGGCAGGGCTGTGAGTACTCAGACTGTGTTTATTAAACGCATATGGGCAGCTCACAGCTCTGCAACAGGAATGAGAGAATTGGTGACCAGTGACGGACATTAGACCAACTGTAAAAACTGGATGCAGTTGTTCGCACCAACCACCAGCTTCACTCATGCGGCTATCCCATTGGTGCCAGCTGGAGGCCTGCCGAGGTCGAAGCTGACTGGAACAACAAAATTCTCCCCTGATAACAGGACTGGTGTCAGAACTCTTTGTCCCTCCTTCAAGGCCACCTGGGTCCACTGGAGACTGCTGACCTTAACCGGGTGTGGTGACACTTTCTCTCAGCTGAACACGGGATACACACACGCATGTAACTGACACAGACACACACTCACCACCACCACCACCCCAATCTTCAAACGCCTCTGACGCTTCTCCCAGTCGAGGTAGGTGGCAGGTCTGGACCAGCACCGTAGGATGGCAGCAGGACCGGATGGCTGTTTGTCTGTAGCGGCTCACTCCATACCCCCCCAGTTGCTTGTCATGTCTTTTGATGGTGTAAGATGTGAAGATTCATGTGCTTTATGTGCTGAGGTGTTTTTTTACTCAAACTGCTCTCCTAGTGGAGCCCAGTCTGAGTAGAGTCCTTTTTTTCTCCTCCTGTCCCCGATGTTGTGTATTTTCAGTGTTTTTCTTAAATGGTACTTATTCTGACCTGTCTCCCCAGTGTGATGTTTGTGTAATGTATGTATGGTTGGAAAGGGTCCAATTTCACTGCAGACAACTGCAAGTGACAAATAAAGGCTTCATTCACTTCAAAACTTTATGCTGGTTCAAGAACAGTCCCAACTTTGGCGTATACGCTGCTGACCACAGCCATTTATTGTTCCTCAGACCGGTGTACAATCACAATCAGACAGTAACCTGCTGAGTTCTTGTAATTATATTTTGCGGAAAATGTAACTGCTGATAATTATTATTATTTTTATTTAAAATGGGAGAGAGTGTTACATCCACTGAGGTTGTGGCCCGAGAGACATAAGGACACACTAGCCGGAGAAAAATCCACAATCCCTGCAGGGATATGCATTCCTTTATTGTGAACCAGGAATGAGAAACCAAAAAAATAAATAATTCAGGTCTCATTTGTGAGATTTACAACAGAAAATCTGTCACGTTGGTGCAGAAAAGCAAAGAGATTTGGTGCCTTGTACAAATCAGTGTGATGACTCAACAAAAACGGGAACTCTGAATGCGTCGAATCAATTTCCAGATGAAGGATGATGCTCCCCGCCGTGAGCATGTGGTGTTTGCATCAAACAGGAGTGCAACTATAGAAATCAGCACAAAGGGGATGCACTAGAGCAAGAACACATTAAAACTAACATGTGGGATAAAATCGAACTGTCAGGGCTGGGACGGAAAATGGAAAAGCAGCTGGGATGAACCAAGCTGCAGCTTCTCTTTGGCTCACAGGACAAAGTTTAAACTCCAAAGAAGAGAAGTGAACAGCCTCCTGCACAACACTGCACCATCACAACCACAACACGAGCCATTTTTTATTGACTTTAGGGCTCCTGTTGGGTCTGTCTCTCAATCGGACCGATCTAAAAATACACCTTTTTTCCTCTGAGCGACACCCAAAAACGTCACTGGACACCCGACAGTTTCTGTAATGATTTTTAAATTGTTGTAGTAGCTTTCAGAATATCTCGCTCTATAACACGTGCCTGACATGCCGTGTCTGTTCTTCCAAAACGCAGGACTGAAACAGCTTCTTCCAGTCTGGAGTTCTGCAGTGCAGTGAAGCTGGGTGGAGTTTTGTTATGCAAAACATGTTTTCCAGAAACAGCCAATCCTCATCCACAGGACAGAATGTCAGTGGAACCATTTTGACCAAATATCACGATGAAGGCAGTGTGACCCATGACCTCTGACCCATGACCGGTTTTCTACCAGCAGAACTTGAAAAGCCCAAAACTGTGTGTGTGTTTTTCACCTCTTGCAACATCTCGTTGTCCTCCATATATTTCTTGGCGGCATTGCTGGCGCCCTCGGCCTGCTTCTTGAAGGCTTCGTTGGAGGCCATGAGTGAAGCCTGCTGGGAAAGCAGAGTGGCCAGGCGACGCAGCAACCTGCAACACACACGCACACACAAACACAAAAAACATCAGTGTGTGATCACACTAAAGAGGCTGCTTATCAGCCTCCTTTAAATTGAAATACATTTTCAGCATCACCTGAAAGTCAACGGTAAATATCCTGGAGGGTGGTCAGTACCCACAAAAAACCATTAAATATCTTCCAAATGAGCGATTCTTTGAATTTTGGGAATTCCAGCAATCGAGTATCTAAAACTAGTGGTCGGTTTTACAAAACATCTACCAGGTATCTGCAGGTATCGTTTTAAAGAGGTTTGAAGGTTTGTAAATCATGCATGAGCTCATCTGACCGCAGCTTCTGAACAAAAAACTAAAACACAGTAAAGAGATTTTTAAATCATCAGATCAGGATCGGAGGTACATCCATGTTCCAGTTAAGAGGGCCGGGATTATGCCGTAAGTCAGGACTCGCTTCACACACGGATACATGTATTGTAACACACTGTGACCCCTGACATTTCCCCGCGTGCTGTGTGTGGCGTTCGTGCTGTGTGTAGCGTCGACAGGCAGTGATGTAATTGTAGCTCACCGCGGGTGGAGGGCGGGGGCAGATATATGGAATATCTGCCCCCATTCGTGTAAGTCGTGGGAGAGAATCACTGAGCTGCAGGTTTGGATTAAAGGAGCAGTCTAGAGTTTATTCTGAGCAGGCTGGAACGTTTCAGAGCACTTCTGCCAACAGTTATCAGACGACACCACAGAAAATTTAATCAAAGTATGAACCGTGTGTTTCCTCTCTCTGTAATTCAGTTTATTTTAGGTCTTCACAACCGTTTTCAGTGTCTTTGTTAGGAACACCATATTAGAATTTATGAAACATTAATCACAGGAATGTAAAATCAGGCTTCTCCTGCAGAGATCAGTAACAGGACGCTGAAATTTGAGCTCTTTTTCTCGAAACAGAAGCTGACTTCACTCAAAAACCTGCAGATGTGAAGCATGCTGGGGGTAAATTTACCACCTCGGTGAGCAGTTACCTCGTGGTTGCTGGTTCACCATCATGTGAGCCTGAAGCCATGTGCCAGTTGTAAATATCTCATTCTGACAAACAGCAGAAACCAGCAGGTTCTGTCTGTGCAGTTTTACTCATACTCAACCTGCAACTATTTTCAGGGTGTAAAACTTCCCCAGCAACACAACAGCGCCGACAAAATGTCAAACACAGACTGACCAGTTTCTGAACTGCATTCGACCTGAGCCACAAACGTGACCCGAAACACATTCAGGCTGCTCGATTATGCCAGAATGTGCTAAATGTGGCCATTTCAATTATTAATCTAACACACTGGGGCTTACTGAGCTTTTAAATCCGTGGTATTTAACGGCAAGGATTTTCTTGACTTTTCAGCAGAATTCAAATGAAATACAAATAACTGGGGACAGCATAACTGGGGACAGCATAACTGGGGACAGCATAACTGGGGACAGCTGGTATTGGTGGAGGGCTCATCTGGTAGGAAATTACACTCAAAAGTAGCCAAGTGGAGACCAACAGCCTGATCGCATGTTGCTGAAAGGGGACGAGGTGAGAGACTCAGTGGGACACGTTCACTTAGACCAAAAGGTCTTTTTTTCTTTGCTCAAGATGAATGACACTGGGTGACTTTGGGCATTTATGGTGAGACAAATATGCACTAGTGTAAAGGAAACTCTTCATTTATAACGAGAGAAAACAAAACTTGAAACGCCTCACCTAGAAGTATGTTCTCCTTATTGATCTGTGCTGCTGTGTTAGCATAAGTAAGGTTGAAAAATGTATTGTTAACTGGTAATGACACCACGGCGCAGCTCTTGTAAAGGTATTGGGTGACACATTACTTCTTAAGTAGTTAATAAGCAATGCTTTACTTCTGAAAAAGCAGCGAGTTTGTTTGCACCAGTAATGTTACTATAACGACACGGAAAATGAGGAAAAAGCAGTGCATTACTCAGGAACTGTTTGAGCAGTGGTTCAAACGCCATATTTGTTGCAGCAGGAGGGCGTGTGTGTGTGTGTAGCTAGGTTTAAGTTTGGTGTCTTTAATGGTTTAATAGATGTATCAGGTTGTAAGTCTGATTTATCTTCTGCAAACACCACAGCAGCCCGTTTGGATCGGTGTGTAAACCGCTTCAAGGTGACCAAAAGTGGAGTAGTTTACAGGAGGTTTCCCCATCTCAAGGGTCTCTAGGAGGAGCGACTGTCTGTTCCAAATATGGCCGTCAGTTACTTCACAGGCCTGAAATAATCTGACCAGGCAGCTGCCAGAGCTTCAGCCTTTCCACAGTCTTCTTCTTGGCTCAGGCTGAAAATTCTTGAGCTGGAGTTCCCGATCACAGCGGCCTGACAGTGGACGGCACGGTCTAAACGCTGGAGCACTTCCTCGTGGCATCTGCGTTACAGCAGCTGTCGCATCACATGCTGCGCTGCCACAGTGAGTCAGAGCAGCAGCTGCTGTACACCGAAAAGTACCCCTGAAGACCAGCAACATGAAGGCGGACCGACGTGCTGCTGCCCCCTGCAGGCGGCCAGGGGGCACAGAACAACTCTGTACTCAAAACTGCACCAGACTGATCTGTCCTGATTTATTGTCACTTAATCCCACCAGCCATAGGTTAACCAGGATCGGTCAGGATGACATGACCACTGACTGCTGAGCTGAATATTTAGAAAGATTCAAAATAAAATCTTACACAACACTCACAGGAAGCCAATAACAGACGACTGTAGCAGCAGCAACTAAAGTAAATTGAACTGTCAGCAAATTAATGTTATCAATAAAAGGCCCAAGTATGCAAATGTCATAAATTTCACAAACTGCTGCGTCGTGAGTAAGACTCTAAGGTTCAAGTAAAGCAGCAAAACTAATATAAATCTCTCTCCTTAGCTACAGGGTGTTGATTTTACCCTCCTTTAAAAAGATGTAGTCTTATTATAAGATCAGTGCATCACTAGTGAGTTCTTTTATGCATTCAAATACTGGGAAAACTCCGAATTTAGACAAGTCCATTTGTTTTGCAACTTTCTGATGAACACAGCAGACAAATTTCAGGTATTGACAATAACCGTACAAAAAGTAAATACTCCTTCTTCCTCTTCCAGCTGCTCCCTTTAGGGGTCACAGCGGATCATATACCTCCTCCTCACCCTGTCCCAAATAAGACGTGATATCAAACATGATCTAAGACAGTGGATCTGAGGATTTCACCACAGTAATGAATGAATGAATGGATAATTTCAGTGATTCCTGCTGTAAAAAGGAAAATCCATTTATAGATGTACTCTTCTGAAGAAGTCAGTATGTGAGGATGGCGTATGAAACAAGCCTTCCTGTTGATGGACTTCACTGGTAACCATGGATTTTCAGCCCAACAACAAGCCGTGTAATAGCACGCCATGTTGCTGAAGTCTGAGGTTAGTCGTATTCAGTCACGTCTGACTCTGAGTGGGTCAGCCAATCAGGCCGCTTCGCACCTGTGAGGTCTCTGTCCAATCAGGATGGGGATTTACACTGTACAGTGGAAACACACACTGACAGACACACACACAGTCAGCTGCTCATTCTTTCCGCCGACTGTAAAATTCCTCTGAGTTTAGCTCAGTCGGCCCGTCGGGTCTATTCTGGTGCGACTGAGTATCCCCCTGCAAGCTCGCTTCAGGACAGAAGTTCAGAGAGAAGTTCGGCTGCACGCTGGTCCTAACTCCCTTATGTGGTCGCCTCCTCGCCCCTCACTGCACTGACGACCCTTTCACTCTGTTTGCATGCTCCTGTGGAGGGAGGCTTTGACTGATTCAGCACTCCCAAGCAATCAGCCTTAAGGGGAAGTCAGCTATAAAGTTGTCCCAACACTGATGAAGCCTTACTAAAAACACTCTCACAGTGCAGCATCCACTCGCTGTCCGACGTGGAGGAAACACGACAGCTGTCTGTGGAATCGTCATGGCGTTAAATCTCTTAATTTGCATTTCTTTTCAGAGCTTGTGGTGAATGATTTCACCGCTCAAACAGCTGGAAACAATTTTACACTTCAGCTCCTGATTTTAATTGTGTTGAAACTGTTAGATTTAGGCATTAAAAACCACTAGTTTAGCCTACATGTGTCACTTAATTGAATAAATGGTTAACAGGATGGTGACTTAGGTTTAGAAAAAGCTCCTGCTTCAGGTTAAACAACACTTTTTCACTGCTCTGTTCTCTTTTACAGCAGGATGACAGACTGAGCTGCAGACATGAAACATAGTGCCTGCTGAATTAGAGTCAAAGTCTGTGACAAAATAAAGTGACAATGTGTCCGACAATACAAACAGGCTGCTTTATTGTGACAATTGTAGCAAAGGATGAGGCAGCTCTTTCCCTCTTTTAAAACTTAGTTATGTTTATTTGCATTGTTTGCTTTATTTTGCATCTATTTTTTAAATATGTCTCAATTTAATTATTACGTTTTTAATGTTCTAACAAAAAACAAGGAATAAGAAGACCATGTTTTTAATTTTTTTTTTTTTTTTTTTTTTTTTTA
>VOQK01043283.1:35246-47670 GCA_015052645.1 Benitochromis conjunctus | reverse complement strand
TGTATATGTACGATCTGTATATTTATGAGTGTGGGTCAGTGACCTTGTATTTTTCTCTTGGAATTCTGAATAAGAAGCATTATGTAAACCAAAGGGAATCTACTGTGGCGGGCCGTAAGAGACAGACAACCAGTCATGTTGATGGACAAGAATGCGCTGTTAATCTGACACACATCTGTGCTTTTGTCGCAGAGACGCATGCTCAGACAGATATAGTCGCACGTGCCAACACTCACTGGTTCACACCCTTTGGTAGTCTCCCAGAGGCACAGTCCGTCAGTCAGTGTCAATCTGCAAGTGTCAACTCAGAACGTGCCAAGAAAACCGAATCAGCTGCCTGCATTCCTCAGAAGCTGTTGCTGTCTCAGAGCTCATAATGACACATTTAAGAGCAAAGCCATGCTGTGAAGCCTTATTAAAATCTTTATAAATGCAGATGACAAGTAAAGAGAAGGTTTGATTTATCAGACAGCTGAAACACTCTGAGCAATGGGTATTTACTCAAACAGATAACATTTAATGAAAGACGCGTATGGAAGTATTAATGTGATTTATGAGGACTTGGATATCATTTTTTGTATATTTGGCCATCATTCACATTAGAAATGGACTCCTGAAGATTTTAAGATGAGATGCTTTGAGTTCTTGGCAGGTGAGCTGAACTCCAAAAATTATTTGACAAAAGGTGGACAATTTATTTATCATGCTTTCCTTTATGATTTATGAACTTTTCTTTTCCCGTGCAAAGAGAAATCGTGGGCTGATTTCCAGATAAAGTGCTTTAGCAACATAGTTTGAATGGCATGAAATGTAAACAGTGTGTCAAGTGAAACGGTTGAACATGTGCCTGCTTGATGGGGACTGACAAGGTTTATTACCTTCACTAAGGAGGTTATGCTTTTGGTAGCGTCTGTGTGCATGTCAATCTTTCTGTCTGTAAACATGAAAAGTTTTGAATGGATTCTGATAAAACTTTGTAGGGTTGTAGAGCAGGGCCATGTTAACAATTCATTACAACTTGGCTTACATACACCCAGGTGTTCAAGGTTAACTTAAAAATTTAGTTGTTGACAAAAATCCTTAAAACTTAGAAGCTGTGATTCTTACAAGTGTGGTATCTACTGTCAACATGAAGAAAGTTTAAAAATATATAAAACGTCATGTAACATTTGATCTCTGACCTCTGCTTAAAGGTCAATAAACTGATCAAAGTGATAATAATGTCACATAGAGCTATTAAAAACTATATTTCGTACTGCCATTGTTTGTATTGACGGCATAAATGATCCAATGTCACATGTGATCTCTGATCTCACTATTACATTTCATTTCTATCTTTCCTTTAAGCTCCTTTAAGTTGCGTCATCTGTACTGCACTGCAAACGTCTTAATGTATGTTCAAAAAGAACAAAGAAAACAGAATGAACATGTACAAAATCTAACACTATTCCCTTAAAAGTAATTACTGCACAGAGAGTGAGCTGCCTCGGTGGAGGTTTGCGCTCACAGATTGCTTCTTTTGTTGTAAATGTAATTTTAAAAATAAATTACATTTATTTTAATTGCAAGACACGCTTGTAGTATGTGGGTAAAAAGATGCCAGGAGTTCTGAATGCTTTGAAATCCTAGCATAGCAAATTAACTCTCATCTTATCTAATGTAGTTTTGTGTTGAAGGTTACATTTGCTGTCCAGTTCATCATGTATAGTTAGGTCTAAGCCACTGCCCCCTCCCTGAGCCTGGTCCTGCCAACGGTTTCTTCCTGTTAAAAGGAAGTTCTTCTTCCCACCATCAGCTAGCGCTTCCTCAGAGGGGATCATGTGATTGTTGGAGTTAAACTGAAGAGTACAGTAAGTGTGAAAAAGAATGATTTTTGGTTGAATTCAGTAATACAACTGCTTCCTAAAATGATCTACTGTGCACACATGGAAACTTTATAGCCCCACAGTTCGACTTACATTGACTTAGACCACAGGAACAGGAAAACTTTCTCACTGCCCACATCCATGCCACGCTACCCATGACTTACTTCCCTGCAGCCTCAAATCAAAGAGCAGCCGTTTATACCAGATGTGAGAGCATCATCTTCTGCACTGTGAAATTCAGAATATTTGCATTAATTTTCCCTGTAATAGTTCTTTATAAATAGCCATGAATCCCTGCCAGGTACAAAGGATTAACAGTATCTTTTTTTTTGCTCCTTCCATTTTTATTTTTTATATGATTATGTGAAGATGATTGTTGTGACTGAGTGAGGCAAAAAATATTTAAGGTTTCCAGTACTCTCATCTCCCTGGCTCTTATGCTGGTAGCTAGTGATTACCTTTTTCACACCTCCCTCTCTCCTTGTCTCATTTTTTTTTCCTGTCACTCTCCCTCCTTCTCTCTCTTTATGTCTTGTTGTCAGCAGTAACCTCTCCAGGGAGATGTATTGCTGTAGGCAGTACAAGAGACTATGAATTATACTCTTCCTTCCTTTCTTCCTCCTATTTCTCCTGCTCTGTTGCTGTCTTTCATTTTCATTCATGTATTATTATTTTTTCCTTACTCAATAGGAATAATTAATACCAGGCAGGCAGACAAACCTTAAAAGACAGCTAATGTTTCACATCTAACTTTGCCTTTATTTTCATAGTTTTGGGGATATCTCTGGTAAGAACAACATTGTGTCCATTGCTCTCTTTAATTGCTACAGCAAAGTGTGGACTGATGTTGAAACAGGTTGCAAACAAGCCAATAGTTTAGCCAGTTTATCATGGTGACTTATTTTATTTGGATGTAAAGTACCAACCACAAAGTTGGTTATTAGCTCTAATTTCTCTGTTTTGTCCATGTACCTGACCATTTTCAGATAACTCACAAGGACTCACATTCTTAAAGAAGGGAAACTGAAGGCTGAAGTATGTCAAATTACACAAGAACTGGATTGGGAATCAGCAGCAACAGATCTATGAAGTGCTAAAAACAAATATGAAATGTTTGGCTCAAAATATTGTCAATAATCACGGGGTGAAAGGTAAAAGAGTGTCTACAGCCATCTATAAATCACAGTGGAGGCTTTATCATGGTTTAGGCCTGCATTTCAACCAGTGGCGATTGGGATCTTGTCATAACTGATCAGTTTTGAATCCAGAAAGACGTGGATTTAGATTCTGATTCAACATGCAATACCATCTGAAACGTGTCTGAGTGGCAACAGCTTAGTTTTTCAGCACAATGATCCCAAACACACTACAATTGCAGTAAAAGTATTTTAAAAAAGTATAGAAAACACACAATGGGAGCCTATCAGTCATGGACTGGCTTCCCCACCGCCCACACCTTCACATTACTGAAGAATTGTAGGATAATTTTGACAGAGAACAGAAAAAAAGGCAGCCAACATCAGAAAGCTGAGAAAAACACTTGTCAAACTAGCACAATGAAAATAAAGCTGTGTGTATGATTCCTAAAGGTAGTATGAGGAAAAGTAGTGGTGAGGGAGGCAACAGGCTACCAGCTTGATAAAGTTTAACTTCTTTCTGACTGTCTTGGTGAGTGTGTTAGCTTTAGCTAAGCTAATGTAGCTAACGACTGTGTTGGCATATCAGCCAGGATAGCATGCCTCTGAAGTGGATGTGTTACGGTGTGTGGGCGAAGATGCTAAATTATTGCTGTGGTGTGGCCTGTAGGTATTTTTAACTTTTCTTAAAGAGGGATATATTCCATTGTTTATAGAGAAAACTTAAGTCTAAAGTGAGATATAGCTCTGCTTGGCTTTTAATTGGATATTTCTGTGCCAACATATTGTAGTTAAATGTAAGTGTGTGTAAAGCTGTTATATATTTATAGAAATAGAAGAAGTGCAAATCCCATTTAAATATGGCCACAGAGGATTGCAATACCACGACACTATACAGTAATGGTTTATTGCTATGCTGGGTTTTCTTGGATACTCTTTGAAACTGCTGGGAGTTGAAAACCTGGATTTCCCGCTTGGCCTAGGAGGTGGCAAGCTGCCCAAGGACCCAATCATCCCATTTACTAGAGAAGGAAGTCACCTATTCCATTTCCCTCACAGGTGAAATACTCTAATGTGGTAGGATTAACATAACCCACATAGTGATGTTGACTATTACTAATAGATGCACCCAAGAAGAAACAAGACCTGATTAAATTCTCTCTGGCTTTGATCCAGTCTTGGCTAGCTGCTGTTCAACTGCCAGACTACATAAATGTTGAGTGGAAGAGAATTGAATGAAATCAAAAACTCTATTGAAGTTAAAGAAATAGGACCTAGAAGGACCTTAGTGTTATAATTTATTCATGGCACAGTGTAAAATTGTGCATTATCACAGGTGTGTGCCTGTGAACATGGCCGTGTGTGGGTGTGTGAATGAACTGTATACATGCTAATTTATATGTATGCACTATTAATTATAAATTAGCATCAAAGCTACAGTGTGTAAAATAACACCACTAGATGGCATTTTTATAGCTATTAAGGTTGCTATAAGAAACCACATCACTACATATGTCTCCACTGCGATAGAACAAATTAACTATCAAACTAAAAGTTTGGGTAGCGCATGCTAGAACCCTCGGGTAAAACACACCGGCATGTTTCAAGGTGTCCCTTGTTTCTGCCTTTGTTGGTGTATTGTTTCCAGTTTCTTCTGCTAACACAGCACTGAACACACGAGGGATTACAGTAAACTGCAGCAGTTTTAGCCAATTAGTGGAAATCTCTTTGTCTTCTACTGCAGGTTAAACCTTTCGTGTTACGTGATCTGAACGCATTGCTGCTAATAACAGGGTGGCCTTTAGATGTTGTAGTTAATGTTGATGAACAAACATGCAAAATATTGCGAGTTGGTACTATTGGTGAAACAAATATACACAGCAGAGCGAAGGTCTAGTGGGAACTGAAATTCCACACTGACAAGCACTTGCTGGCCAACCAACCACACATAGTGCTGGCTGAGAGAAGCAGTTGTGATGGAGCATTCCCAGCTGACAGTAACATCACCAAGACGGAGCATGCGAAGACTGAGTAAGTAATAAGAAGCTTAAAGAACAATTGGATCATATGGAAGGTGAAGCACACAGCTGTCACACTTTTCTTTGTCCAGAATATACCTGTGTAGAGTAGGTGAAGATAGGTCAGGTTTATTGATTTTGTTTGACATCTTTTTGCTTTGTTTACTTGAGTTTCATGGAAGAAACCTTTTTTTGGTTTTCTTCATGGAAACCAAGATGAGTCAACCTTTTTAAACGAAGCTGTTATGAAAATCTAAGCCATTTCACATAGTTTCCCAGAAGCCGTGTGAACCACAACCATGAGCAGGTGTCAAACTGGTTTCCTGTTGTCCTCGACAGGTGTGGACAGCCGTCATCACTCTTGTAGTCCTCTGAGCAGCAACTCTTTCACATATCCGGGCCTCCTCCCTTGCCTGCCTTTTCTTGCTACTGTACCACACAGTGATGAGAGATCTACTGAGTGATGTGGGTCAAGAAAGACAAGCATCTGGGAATGAGAAGCAGAGAGTGGGACATGAAAAAACACTTGGGTGATAGGGCTCATTGAGACATGCAGTTGGCATGCGCTGTAGCATTTCTGCTGTGATAAGACAAACATTTTGAAAGGTAAAGCAGCGCAGACTATGAAAATATCTCTTGCAACAGACACACTCTCATGGTAATAGCATATCTGTGATCTTTAACTTCACTAAACTAATGATTTGTGCTATTATTTTGATTGTGTGTTGCAGTTGGGCTTAACCAGTCCTCGATCTAACCTTTGCACACACGCGAGCTGCAGTGTTTTTCTGCTTTCTTTTTTTCATCTTTACCAAAAGTTGCGTCACAGAGTTTTTGAGGTGAGGAGTCTTTTGTTGTGCGTGTTTACTTTCTCTCTACCTGTTGTTGTCTATGCCGTTCAGCACCGTGGCACGCACTATTCTCTGTTTCTTTATCTGATCCAGTAAAAGGAAAACTTCCACTGCCTTTACTTCATTAGCATGTAGCCTTGAGAAGTCCTGAGATTCAAGGTAAGATTTTTGTTTATGATTAGTAGGTAGTTGACATATTCAGTATCTAGAAGACTGGATATTTGTGTTTTTGGAAATATGATTCATTTTGTTTTCTTCTGGTTCTGCCAGAGAGTTCTTCCTGTTAAAAGGGAGTTTGTCCTTCTCACTGTTGCCAAAAATAATCATCTGATTGTTAATGTTTAATCTGTATTATTGTAGTCTATAAAGCACCATGAGGTGAATCTTGTTGTGATTTGGCACTATATAAATAATATGTAATCAGATTAAATGCTGGATGAATGTAAGACCATTTATTTGACTGTGTGTGCTGGAACATGTGTTTTTATTTTTAATTTATGGTTTTATTCAAACTTTGAAGCAGTTTTTTAATTGAAACAGCTGAAGGTGAGAGTTGAAAACCAGCTTATATGATGACAATATCAATCAGTGGCTTACAGCCTACTTTATCCACATACCAAATACACTTGCATATGCTTGAACAAGGTGTTCATTATGAATCAGTTATGATTAGCACAGAAGCCCATTAACAGGCAGACCATTCCTGCTCTGGGTTTTACTGTTGTTCCTCAGAAGAGTCACCTTCCAGCACAGGACTTCTACCCCGACACTAAGGTCTGCACATACTGACAATACAAGTGCACCTACCGGTGTTTGACCGGTGACCTTGGGTAGCTACAGAGTTGAACTAATTCCAGCCCCTATTTGGGAGATTTGTTCCAGAACGCTATTTGTGCATTAATTTCAACTCTCATGTTTTTGGGTGGCATCTCTCAGCATTCACAGTCTTGAGCTTCTCATGCCACAGAGGGGTGATGTTCCATCTTGCTAAAGCCCACTTGAACAGTTTTTGAGTGCCGCCCAGTCCACAGTTTTTCCTAGCAATTATCTTTCACAGCAATGAGCCATTATGGAAAAAGCGTGCCATTACAAGGTGAAGTATTTTCTTTAGTGAGAACACAACTTAGCTCCCATAATTACTCTTAAGATTAAGAATAATTGCTACTTGAGGGTGCATACCTTTGTAACATAAATCTCTTTTCTTTTGCTTTCCTTATTTTTCCTTACTTATTTTCATATATGCATGTAAAATTTGACCAGTAAGTAAACCTTAAAGGCCAGGTTAAGAGTTTTATTTTTAAATAATTTAAAACAATTTTTAATTTTTTTTTAACCCTTTGTCTCTAATGCCTGAAAGGCGTACAGGGCACATTCAAGTGCTTCCGTGTCTGTCCGTGTAATTATATGGGTGATATATAAGGAAAAAATTTGACTGGGTATTTAAACTGGCTTTGTGGCAACATTTCAAAAGACTGTCAAAAGACAAAAAAACCCCCAAAAACCCAAGTAGTAATGCTTAAGCCAACCGGTGCGATTGCTATCTGTGCTTCTCACGAGAAAGGAAATGAAAGGAAATAAAAGAAATCACAGAGAAAAAAGAATGTAGTAGTAAAATTGAGTACAGACATTCAGTCAGAGAAAATTCATCTTTACCACTTGACTAAAGACATTTAATAATAGAAACTGATCTGACTTTGCCATCAAACTTAACAAGTATTATACAGTGATACTTGCCATATCTCATAACTCCTTTAAAAATAAATCTTTCCCCTCATAATGATGCATGGACGTCATAATATAAAGATCTTTGTGTTGTGCAGTGACAGACACACCCACCACTTTCCACTTTAGCGGCAAGAGGAACATAATCTCTCTGTACCGTAACACTGGGCCCAACAAAGATTCCTTTCAGTAATCCAGGCCTAATGACCCAGAAATAAGCAACTACATAAAAGTCTTGTTTGGTAAATGGCCAGTGTAACATTGCATGTAACAAATGCTATCTTTATATTTCTGAAGAAAAATTAGGAAAGCAGTTACACCACATACATTCTGCCTGTTTCTGTCAAGATCAGGGGCTGGGTTGGTTTTTATCAATAACCTACAAACAATGGTCATTTCAGCAAGAGTGAACACACACTGTGTTGTGGCTGTGCTGCAAAAGCAAAGCAGAGTTTAAGTGGCCTTATAATTTAGCATCCTCAGAGATATATCTGTGATAATGTAGACTGGGGAGAGTAAAACATGACAGGGGTCACTGTTCTCTAAGTAAGCAAATTCAAATTTAGACACAATCATACATTTGCTTACTGCAGTGTAAACACAAAAGAGAGGCAGCCTTCTTGGCAGGGAACAAATGATTCATTTGAAGGCGCCTCTCTCCACTAAAAGCCTCTGGTAGGCATGTTAGAGTTCACAGTCAATCAATTAGGCCTATTGGCCAATGAGGACTTCGCCTGATTTAGCTGAACCGTCTAAATGTATTGTGCTTAGTGGCCTAATTTTGCTCTGATTTCCACTGGGTGTGTTTGATTAGGTGAATGCTTAAACAAAGAGGCCCAGCGGTCAAGGAGAAAGATAAAATGTTAAGGCTTAAGTCAGAAGCGATATATTTATTAAAAAATAATGGAATAAATTCTCAGACTAAAAGATTTTTCATGAGAAGACTGCTGCCTATCAGGGGATGGAAAGTGAGATAGATTTGAGGAAGCATACTTGATGGGCATGTCTTTAAAACTACTGACGTGCCAAATAAGCAAAGTCACATGTCAGCACATATTTACAGCATTATCAGCGTGATACGAAACAGTATGTCTAAAACAAGATATTTTTGCGATGATATTTTTGGCAACTTTGTTGTGAGAAGTAGAGGAGATAGCGATAATGGACAGCAATATCACATTCTCCAGGTTCTCGATTAGCATGATGTTCTCAAGAGTGAGCCAATTCAAACAGGAGATGTGGACCTGGACCATGGCAGACATTCCTCCCTGCAGCCTTCCTTCACTGTTACTCCAATCCCACCCTGCTTGATATATTGCTCATGTAATTGGACTCAGAGAGCCTGGGGAGGGTCGTGCAGCTCTTGATAATTCTAGACAAACCAGACATCCTCGCCTCCCTTTATGTCAAAGGGGGTCAAAGCCATATCTGTTCTCGATATTTTTGTTTAAACTCAGGCAGCTATTGGGCCACGGCATTCTTAAACTTTGTCTTTTTTGTGTGTTCAAACAGGAATTAATTGATTGAGCTGAGACAGAAAGTGCTTTGACAGGAGTGGGCGCTTCAAGCCTGGAGCAAGGACGCAAGCTGAGTCCTCATAACGCAACTATGGATTATTTATCATTTATTTGGACACCACTGTGTTTTCTCGTGTATTGCGATGAAACAGAAATTAGAAGCACTTCAGAGACTCACTACAATATTTAAAAGACAATTTGGTTGTCAGTATCGAGGCCATAAAATGATGAAACAAACACTGCGCTCTCTCGTTTATCTATTTCCTTTTCATTTTCAGTGGCGTTCCAACTTTTGTTATTCTACTGCAGTTTAAAAGCCGTGCTACCATTAGAGGTAGCACGGCTTTCACCTCACCTTTTGGGCTCTCTAAGGTAGCGTGCCGGAAAGTGTTTAGGATCTTACAGCTGGCTGCATGTGAGTGTGCACGTGGGTATTTGTTTGTTGGTGCAGAAAGAAAGAAATGGTGTGCGCTCTGGTGTGCACACAGACACCTGTATGCCTGTACATGTCTGCGTGTGATAAAGGTAGACTTCTATCAGCGCGGATCTAGCACGTGACCACATGCCACACCTGCGTACGGTATTTCAGAGGATGTCAGCTGGATTGAGAAAACAAACTGATCTGAACCACAAATCATGTTGTCTTGGCAGGCTTGCTGTGAAAAGCTTGATCGCCATATCCAGCACTGGTTTAAACCGAGAGCTGGAAAGGTGCCTCTCAGGATCAGTAAGCAGTAAATAAAATGACTTAGCTCGAATTAATAAAGCATTTTTACTTGAATTATACTCGATTTTTTTTTCATTAGCATTATAACAAAATATAATTAACAAATTATTGTAAATTTTGTGTAATCCACCAATCAGTGTATCAGTTGAGGTGGTTTGGGATTTACTATGTGTATATATGCAGTGCTAGAGAAAAGGCATTACACATAATGGCAACAGCCTACATAAAATAGCAGCCATCCTTTGATATCCACCAATTTCTGAGACATACAGTATAATCCAGTTACCATTTATCAGAGCAAACTCACTCAGCTGAGGTTTCATTTTACAGGCAGCATGGCTCTCTGTAAGTCCAGGACAAAGTAGGGCGTAGTGTCCCGGGTTTTGTGCTCTCTGATATTCACATGTACATCTTCACTGGCAGCTCGCCACTGAGGGACAGAAGGGGCCCAGCTTCTGATATCAGTTTCTGTTACACAAACCTTTTTTTAAACAGTCCTTTTGGTCAAGCAATAGCTGGCATGATAAAAGAAAAAAAAAAGCAGAATATCAGTCTTGTCAAGTGCAGAGATTGGGAGGATAACTACTAGAATTCCTTTTCCCCTTTACTCCTACTGTCTTTCTCCGTGTCCACCTCCACAAGTAATTGTGTTTAACTGCCAGCAACTCCTTAAATAAGTAATCCGAAAATCTCTGATGTTGCAACTATGACAAAAACACGCAGAAGCCTCTCCCTGCTAGTGCAAGTCCTCCAGATTAGATGTTCCTTTTTGTTTTGACCCCCCACTCCCACTCCTCGGCAGGATGACATATTTTGCTTGAATCTACAAACACTCTTGAAAGTCAGTGCTGAAGAATGAATCGGTGTTATGCTGTGACAGTGCTGTGATTAAACTTGGGTTAGATTTAGGCACACAAACAACTGTGTGGTTTAGGTTACAGTCAGTACTTTACTAAGTTTTTCATCGTTTGATGGTGACCAGCTGGCAAAATGCATCTCTCTTTGTTTACCACACCCATTAGTGCTGTCTGTGTGATACTGCATCTTAAGTTCAATTAAAGCTTAACTCTGCAACCGGTTCGGTTTACACAGAGGGCAGAGGATTGTCTGATAGTACATTTATCATCCCTTAATGATATCCACCTGTGAAGACAGTGGGATGGGGGGCTCAGGGGCTATCGATCATATTCTGAGGCAGGAAGGGGGAACACCAATGAGGCTGTCAGATGAGTAGGCGAGGAGACAGATAGGCCTTGACAAGTTACAGACCATTAAAGCATGCAGATAATGTCAGAACAGAGGCCCAGAGAGAGACACAGTCAGAGCCATGTAGAGCGATATTAGACAATAACAATAAAACACAAAAAAAACAAAAAACTGGCAGATCAGAGAAACTCCAGCTGGAAAATTTCAAGCTTTCAACTTTTCTGAGAGACAAAAAAGATAGAAAGAAAGAAAAAACAGGGGTCAGACTTAGTATGCAAAAGATTTGTTTTGAGATCTTCTTGGAGAAGCAGATGGGTGTGATTTGTTCTGAAACAGTCAGTGTTGTGCAATATGAGAAAATGAGACTTTTAGATACTTTACTGTAGCTGTCTAAACTTTTTGGCATTCTCTTTCAAGTGGAAAACATCTGTGGATGCAGGCTAAGAGAAAATCTAAGAATAACGCTTAAAATTCTTATGTAGCCTTGATAGTGAGACATGCATCACAGAGACTGCATTTTGAAGTTGTTCTTATTTTAATTAATATAAATCACATGGACTCAGTGTCAGTTTGTAGCCTGCTAAGATACAACTGAAAAAGTGTTGGCACAAAAAAGCACATATGGTGGAGCAGAGTTTTAAACAAAACTCCAAATCCGCACACTGTAGTATTTAATGAAACAGCGGAAAAGCCGGGACAGCAGCCATAAAACAAAAAAGAGTGTTGGCAGGGGCCTCGAACCGTTGTCTCAAGGTTACCAAGGTATCTGCTGAGATGCCTGTGAACAGGTGTACCGATGCCCTGTTAGCCATGTTAATGAAATCATTAGTGCCAGGCTTCTCGGTGCTAGTGTCTCCATGGGATTGGAAGGAACTCTCAGCCGTCTGTTTTGCTCACCTGTCACACTTGAGATGACTCTCATGATTTAATTAAGTAAACAAATGCCACCACAAGCTCCCCTTTGACAACATGGCTGAAACATGGCTCAAGTGTGCTCATTTGTTGAAATAAATGATGCTCTCATAAAGTAATGTGACGTGTTTTAAAAGAATGCATGAATTGTATATAAATATTAGAAAGTACTTGTACAGCCCTAACATGGTGTTAGGTGATATAACATGATTCGTTTGTTCCCAGAGTATTTAAAAGTAGAATGGGAGGCAGAGCCTTCAGTTTTCAGGCGCCTCTTCTGTGGAACCAGCTTTCAGTTTGGATTCAGGAGACAGACACTATCTCTACTTTTAAGATTAGGCTTCAAGCTTTCTTTCTTCCTAAAGCATATAGTTAGGGCTGGATCAGGTGACCCTGAATCTTCCTTAGTTATGCTGCAATAGGTGTAGGCTGCTGGGGGATTCCCATGATGCACTGAGTATTTCTTCTTC
>VOQK01043282.1:0-10445 GCA_015052645.1 Benitochromis conjunctus | reverse complement strand
TTTTGGTTGTTGGGGTTTTTTTTTTGTTTTGTTTTTTTTTTTATAAATGGATCAGCAGAATCTTAAAATCAATTCTGAGAGGATCAGCTAACCAGTGTAAACATGCCCAAATTAAACAGATATGATCTAATTAGTGTCAGGGTTGCGCGGTAACTATCACGTATATCAGTGCAATGCCACACCCTTTCTCTCTAACCTCCCACTTTACATCTTTGGTGTCTTAGTAAAATATAACTCAGCGTAATGAGACCAAATTAGATCTTCTCTGTGGGGATAAGAATAAATGCACAGGAGATGTGAAACCCAGCTGAGACAAAAAGCACCGCATGTGCCGCAGGGTGTCGTTGGAGTTTTCAAGCATGAAGGATTTTTTATTTTATTTTTTTTCGTGGAGTGCATCTTATTAAACAAAGGCCTGCATGGATTACTTAAATATCATACCTGTTGTTTCTTGGGGGTTCTGCCTCCACAAGTTGGTGATGTGTTGTTGATAAGTGAAGAAAGTAGGTTAAATTGGCTTGCTCTGTTCAGCAGGATTTACTGCTGCCATCTAATCTCAAATACAGTATTCACAGATCAACCCCACCCTGCTGTTAATGAAGCTTTAGATTTATTACACGTAGACTAATCAAAGGCAAACTTCTCTTCCTCCTCTCAATATCTGAGGCACGCAAGTGAGAGCCACACTGAGTTGGTCTGCCAGGACATTTGAAAGGATCTAGCTCCTGAGAACAACAAAACTGACAGGAGTATAATTGTGAGTTTAAATTTATATGCAAATTGGTTTTTAATTAAGTGTGCTGCTAGTGTACATGGGGGAATGGGTAGCTATGGATTAGTCGGCTGGCCTGAATCCAATATGAACTTTTGCCAAAGCGCTGGACGCCAGAAAGTATGCAGGCAAGGTGTGTGTTATTGTTAGGCTCTCATAGTGAGTTATGTGCAAGTTGACCTCTAACCCATGGGTCTGGGTAAGCTTAATATAAAATTAATATAAGTTCAAGCAGGTCAGGGTCAAAAAGCGACAAAGACTGTTATAGGCTGAATAAATCAAATAAATATTGCATGCTATTGGCTGGGCTGTGATTGCTAGTATACCTTACACCTATTCTTCCCCCTGCACAGACTGCACTCCAGCTACATTTATACATAATTGAATATCCTGTAACTTAAATGGCTCGGCACGACTGATATTATTGGCAGATTTCCTTCTATCACAAATATATGGGTACCTGAATATGATGACATTAAACACTTTATTAGGTACACGTTGTTAGTACCCATTTTGAACCACATTTACTCTCAGTACTGCATTATTTCTTCATGGTATAGATTATTAAACATTCTTCAGAGATTTCGGTCCGTATTGACTGGACAGCATCACACAGCTCCTCGACGTTCCAAAGATGCTCTGTTGGATTGAGAGCTGGTAACTTTGAGTACAGTAAACTCATTGTCATGTTCAATATTGTTCAATCTCAAACCAGCTTGAGATTGTTTTTGTCCAAATTTTATGTGTGAATTGTAGTCTCAGTTTCCTGTTCTTTGCTGACAGGTGTAACACCTGATGTAGTCTTTAGCACCTAAATATGTAGTATTGGTTGGGTTTTAGCTTGTAGCTTGGATTATGGCTGGAAAGTTGTAGAATTGTGGATAAGCTGTCTTGCAGTGGGGTTGTTGGTCAGGTTGGGTTTGAGTGGTTGATTTCAATTGATTTCATAATTGGATGGTGCAGTTATTAAAAACCCTCCTCTGAATATCCATATAGTCCGGGATTTACACTGACATTAGCGCTGGAGACTTGAAAGTTCACCAGCATACATCTGGCACTCTAATTACAAACATTAATGATCTCCTGTCTTAATTTGAAGGTTCACTGCATGTGGTTTAATTGACTTGGTTTAAATAATGTATTTGAAACTCAAGATGTCCACTATTGATGTCTATCGGTGTAATTGACTCATTATAGCCCACATTTGTTTTGAAGCCATCAGCAAAAACTTAGGTAAAACAGGTATTGAGGCCTTAAATAAAGATAACACAGCCATAATGCTCACTATTACTGTCAGGCGAGGGTGACTTAATGCTTTGACGTGACAGCACAGAATCACAAATCAACAATAAATTAAAGCCTCTCAGAAAATACCAGAAAATTGCTAATTTGTAGTATCACTGTTATCCTCTTCATCAAGGGGTTTTGTATTCAGCTGTCTTATCCCTGAAATGTATAGGGCAGTGGTTAAAACCCAGTGTTTGTGTGACAGTTAGCTCTGTGGGCCCTCTGCTTCTGCAGCTGACTAATCTATAGTCCCCATTTTTAATGGACTGATTGCACAGAGTGCTGTAGGAAAAGAAAAGCACCCATTGATCCTATTGACACATGTGCATTATGCTCAACTGTGGTGTGTGTATATATATAAGGTAGTACTAATTAACAGCATTGTCAAGTGTCAGACTAAGCTGATGTGGATTTTACTTACATTTCCTCAAAGCTCAAACATTTAACTAGTGAACAAATGCTGAACAAAAGCAAGAAAAGCAACAGGGTGGATTACATGTGCTGCTGAGAGAGTTTGGTGTGGAAGAACTTGACTGGCCTGCACAGAGTCCTGACCTCAACCTGATAGTACACCTTTTGGATGAATTAGAGCGGAGACTGCGAGCCAGGCTTGCTCGTTCAACATCAGTATCTGACCTCACGAATGTGCTTCGGGAAGAATGGTCAAAAATTCCAATACACACACTCCTAAACCTTGTGGAAAGCCTTCCCAGAAGGGTTGAAGCTGTTATAGCTGTAACGAGTGGGCTGGCATCATCTTAAACCCCTATGGATTAAGAATGGGATGTTACTGAAGTTCATGTGTGTGTGAAGGAAGACGAGTCAGTACTTTTGGCACTATAGTGTATGACAGTGCTGTGACTTTTGCTACATTTGCGTGTAAAATATTCACTTGAAAAGAAAGTTAAAACTTTGGGGATGTCTATATTACAGTCTCTGGTTCCATCACGTGCTGAACAGAATAGACAGAGAGGTTTGTCTGAGGCAGGAAAGCAAAGCATGCACGTGCGTCACAATTGGCTATAATCCAAGACCCCCTGGTAACCAGTGGTCGCGAAGGAAAAAGAAGTAAAAGTGCCAACACAGAGAAAAAGAAACTTGTCGCAATAACTGTGATGCAAACTGAAAATGGAGACAGTTTTTTCAATTTTCACTACTGCTCAGCAAAGAGTTGGTGAGTGTGTGCAGACAAGTTAGCATCTTTCATGCAAGCTACGGGTAATCACGGCTAGCTAGTGTCCAAAACAGATTTAGGGAGGTGTCAGTCACCTCCAGCAACTAAATAAGGAATACAAGTTTTTCCCTGGCAACCAGAGGTTGCAAGGGGGTTGCTGACCAGTCTTATGTGTGACTTTTCAGCAGAAAACCCATTAAACAAATATTCAAATAGTGAAGTATTTGGGTGCTGCTCTGCCATACTAAGACGTTTTAAAAATGTGCTTACAGATTTGTGTTTATAATATTTATTGCAGCTTGTTGTTTAAGCACGTTTTTTCGATATTTTGGAATTAAGCTACAGTCCACTACCTTGTTTCCCAGTTTCTGTGTTTTTATTCAGAATGAATCTTGTAGATATTGTCTTTTTTTTTTTTTTTATTCATGTCTAGCATGCTGTAGAAAAAATGCTTTAAAAACACTTAGAACTGAAAGTGATGTCACACAGATTTGACCATTTCCGCCATAATTTGATATCAGTACTATTACAATGACCCAGGGGCACAAAAATATTGTGGTACCATCAGGAATTTGCATCCTCCTCAAGTCTAACCCAAACATAAACCCGGCCCTGCTGAAGTCCCTCCCACCTGCACACATTATTTCTAATTAGGGCCATCAATTTTAAAGCTTCACTGACCTGTCTGTTTTAAATTATTGATATCTGTCGGGCTGACAGGCTTTATTAATTAAAATGGAGATGTACTAATTAAGAGCACCGCATGAGGGTGTCATAACTGCAGCCACCTTTTAATTTGAGTGTCGCACATCAGTTTTATCGCGGTTTGGCAGAGTAGGCGAGGCATGTCGATGTGGCGGTGAAGGTAGGGTGTAGGTGCCCTAGTTTGATTGTGTTTCATTAATCTGCATGTGTGTATGTGTTTACTCTTCACTTATGTTAACGTCTATTATTTGAGTTCTCACTATGCGGAATGTCAGCATCGTCCGCTTTAAAGACCAGATGTTGTAAAGGTTTTCTTACTTTGTTCATGGCGTTTGCATGGGAGCATCCGTTATTCTTTGTCATAGTCTAAGCAGATAAGTGCAAATTAAAGTCAATGGCATACCGTGGTACTTCCTCATATAAGCTGCTCGCCACATGTTTTATTGCGGGACCCTTAATTGTATTTTTAATCTGCTGAGAAGCTGGACTGAGGCACCGTATAAAAACTGTTTGGTGTACTGTCTTCAGTAACTTGTCTTGGTATTATGCAGGAACATCTTTCAATTAGTCTCTCAGATCTTTGAATGAGATGTGTAAATTGTTGTGAGACTTGTTTAGCATGGTTCAGTGCATGTTTTTTTTATCAAATTAATTGTGTGTCTGTGCATGTTCTTTTATGGCTAGTATATATTTTCAGGGACATTAATATACACGCGGTAAGGATGTTGTAATTCCTTTTTATTGTTTCAATCCTGCCATATTACTCACCAACAGCGTTTCTCTTATATCGGGTTATTTTGGGTAACAACAAAGGTTTCTCAGTTTGGGATGTCATCAGTACCAAAGCTTTTGATAACAAAAAATTCAGAAAACGCAAATGTGCCATAGGTCCTGGTAAAGTGGTTAGCCATTTTGCCTCACAGCAAGGAAGACATGAGTTTGCATTCACCCGGTGACCGGGGCCTCTCTGTGTGGAGTTTGAATGTTCTCCCTGTGGGTTCTCTCCATGTACTCTAGATTCTTCCAAAAGTTCAAAGGAATGCATGGGTTGGTGAGTCAAAATAGCCCTGTGATAGGCTGGTGACCTGTCCAGGGTGTATGCTGTCTCTCGCCCTATGACAGCTGGGATATTCTCCAGCCCCCCGTTACTCTGAATCAGATGGATGGACTGAACCATACGTAGCGCATGCACTACAGTTGCAGTTCATCCAGGTAGCAGACATCTTGAAGTGTTTTAGTCTATGGTTATGTGCTGAAAAAGAAAAAGGACGCCCACATGGCACAGTGAAAACAACGTGAAAGACAGCGACTGGTGTAGCTTCCACGATAGCACCGCTCAAACTTGTTGACAAGGCAATAAGAGTCAGGTATGGAAGTACTTTGGTTGTTATCCTGAAATACACGTTAACATTTTCAGCTGGCATTGCTGTAGTGAAATCAACTGTATTCCACAGACTTCCATGGCCTTCTGCGATGTACCTCATAGTAACCTTAGTAGGCTAATCAGCCACTATCCTAACATTTCAGTCTGTCCCGTCAACAAAATATAATGACAACATTTTTTGCATGTTACTTTTTAATAAAGGAGTTTGTGTAAATACATGAAATTGTTTTGGTATCAAATTGGGTATGGAGAATCATGCACTTTTACTGGCTTTGGCGCTGACTACTAAATTTCTGGTATCGTGACATGCCTTGTCTCATTTTTCCTAAAAGTGTCAGGGTTTTCTTGGCTCAGAGTGAGCTCAGAGTAATCTGATTACGCTACTTGTGATTTTCCTTTGGCTCAGTTTTAAAAGTCTTTAGTGGACAGACAAATCTCACATTTTTCAATTTGTCCTTTCCTCCTTTAGAAAAGCTTTGATCCCATAATCCTCTTCTAATGGTATCAAAGGTTTTGTATTAATTCAATAACAGCTGAGTTATTGATCGGGGGGACACATTACCTGCTAATTAGCTGTTTGAAACAACATTGCGCACCATCATGTTGATAGAGAACTGAGTTTTAACTCCAGGAATACCCTTCAGTGTTAATAGAACTGATGTTGAAAGCGATTGTCAGTTACTGCCTGGGTTACAGCCAAGCTGTAAAACAAAGAAGCAGTCTGTAAAAACATTTTTCTGTCCGTTTGGACTACAAATATAAGTACAGTAACAAATTTGTAGATTAAACAGGGCCTTCATACGATCCTGACTTATGTAACGAGCCGAAACCATTATGTCTACATGAGCGTTAATTCCCAGATGTTAGATGAATGCACCTTCTGGGCTAACAGATGCATCAAAGATATTTACACCGTGGGAGAGGCTATAATGCATTTAGAACTGTTGCATGTAATTTCACCTCAAAGGGAGCAATAAGATATTTCTTCGTATAAGCAGCAACCATACATGTTTAATGTTGTGACAGGGCAGCGTGTATCGGGTGATCTTTCAGTGCAGATCTGCTTGATTTGCTCTCAGGTTATTTATTTTTTTTGGTATCGTTATGTTTAACGATGAAATAACTATTAGGAAAGCTAAAAAGCCAACTGCTGTGTAGCCTTCTTTGAATTGAGTTCAGTGCTGTTAAATCTTCTGCATTTAGCCAAAACTATCCCACAGATGTCTTCCTCAACAAAGAGGCCTTATGCTGTGAGGAGGAAAGCGATAAAGTTAATTGAAAGTTAGCCATTTGCGAGTCTGACATCTAACAACCATCTGCTGAGGAAGATCTACATAAATTGTTCCCAAATAGGACAACAGTGGAATATCCTTTTACTCTGTAATCCAATAAGGGGCCTCCCTGGTCTTTGGTGTCTCCAATAAGATCTAAAGCTGCGAGTAGGCAGCAGAGCAGGACTGTAAATAAGTGAGCAGGCACTTCCAAAATAGATTTTAAACTGTCATCTGCTGAGTTTCGGTTAGCTGACTTAGACAGATTTACATTCAGTGGAAGAAGACAAAAGGACATGGAGGAAGCCTGCCTTTTGCCTTTGCTCCTTATTATTGTCCTTGTGATTGTCTCTCAAAAATCATCGTTTGAAAACATTTGAAATGTCTTTTTTTACAGATTTCATTTGAAATCTGTAAACCTGCCTTTGGTGGTGCTAAAACTTCTAAATGGTGGAGCTCAGCTGCATCATAAAAGCGGCAGATCATAATTGGCCATAGCCACACACCACCCAACCTTCAAATAAGATAAAGCTTCTGATTGGCGCGTCTCCTCTCTGTAGGGGTCCAGTGCAATATTCTCCCTGTCTCTCTTTTACCCACTCGCACTTTTTCGTCTTTGTCTCACTCTCTCTCTTTTCCTCCACCGTCCTTTGTTCTTCAAAGACATTTGTCATTAGCTTCATTAGCTTCACCTGCAGGCCAGCAGACATGCTTACTGTAGACTCACAGACACACAACCCCTGAAGGTAAAAGGTTAATTTTTTATTATTTTTTTTTTTTACGCCAACGCTCTTCTTCAGGTTGTCCTCGTAGCTGTACAAAACAGCCTGTAAGTAATTAAACAGCCAGCAGTGGCTCTTCTTGCTTTTAGGTAGATTATAGGAGTTTCTTTGTGTGGGGTGTACGCTTTCAGGGTGGTGCTGGAATTCAGAAGACAGCTGGTACATTTGCCCCCTCAACCCCCCGTATTTGGAAAGATTGTTTGCGCCATGTCCAGTTTTCCTAGACAAACACACATCAGCCCCGCCGACAGAGAGCTCTTAATATCAGCGACGCGACCGTTTTCCCCAACTATAGATTCATTACCCTCCCTCCCACACGCTTTCTGTACCATCTCTCCCTGTAAACAATGGGAGCCCGTGGCTTCGGTCACGTGGTCTACCAGCTCTGCAGGCGAGGTTGTTATTGTTTTGATTTGGGTTCCACATGCTCAACTTGACTCCCATGTGAGCGCGATAGTCTGAGTGTGTGTGTGTGTGTGTGTGTGTGCAATCACTTTATGGGTTTGGGTCGGGTGGGACTCCAATGTTCTGCCAAACCAGAGAGCTGCAGAGCTGCAGATGCTGTGCGTGTGTTTTTGCATGTATGCCTGAGTGTGTACTTGTGTGCGTACAGATCGTAGCAGCTTTGGCAGCACTCTCACTATGAGCCGAAAATGGATGTGTTTACCAGGGGTTTCTCTCTCTCTTTCTCTCGATCTCTCTTTTAAAGCACCCTCTCTTATTTTCGCTCCTTCAGCCTTGATGGAGGGAAATATAACACCCCGATTAGACAGTCACACCAAAGCATTTTCTCCAGCTTAGGTCTGCAAACATGCACATAAACCATGTTGCGTAGCCGTACTCCTCCATATAGCATGAATAATTCATGACCTCTCATTGATATCAGTGTAAACACGGGTGCTTCCCTGCAGTATGGTCTTTGTGGGGAGTGTTGGTGACCGCTTTAACTTCAAATCAACTTACGCATAAGCCACACACATGCTTTCTTCCAGTAACAACTTATTGCATTGCCAGTCAAAGCCACAGCCTTCACTAACCTGGATAAAGTTGTACTGGTGCTAAATCAGACTTGACAGCTGGTTTTTTATATTGGATTAAATCAGAGGTGAATGTGTTTTCTGGGTTGAATGTATCTTGCTGTGTGGGAGATGATGTCTTACTGATCTTCACTAAAACAAAGCGAAAACTGCCGCTCCCCTTACTCCTTTAACCTCCCTCCTGTTTTTCCCACTTACAGTACACTTTGTCCTCTTGCTGGCCAATCGTTATCCTTTTTTTATTTTTATTTTTTATTTTTTATTATTGCATTCATCTCTCTTCCACTGTCTCAATTGCCCAGATCACTACATGAGCTTTCCATCTCTTTCTTTCCCTTCTGCTTTTACCTCCCCTGACTCGCTGGAGACATTCTGTCTTACTTTCTCCATCTCTGCTTTCCCGCTCGTTTCCCCCTCTTCGCTCCCCCATGATCCGTGTCTCTCCCACCCTCCCACAGTCCAGCCCTCCCTCTCTTCCTTTGTCTTCTCTCTCTTTTCTGCCTGCTTTGTGTGTGTGTGTATGTGACTGTATTTTTCCTCTGACTGACAAGAGAGATGTTTGCCTGCTGCTGAGCTCTAGAAGAGACAGCGTGGCAAAATTACAGCAGCATACAAAACACACCAGGGCGGATACACGTTGTTTGTCCGAGCTTTTGACGACAAGTAGCCGTGTCGAATTCTGGCAACCTGGAGCGTTCTCAAAATTTCAAACGTGTCCACAGATTTTGCAGCCTACCTGCTGTTCGTTTGGACATTCTCACATGCAAACTTTAAATGTTTTAGCTTTAATTTATAATGTACACAGAAATTAACATGCAGTGTACTCAACATGTGTACAGAGGCCCAATGGAGACATACACACATATGCACACCTCAAATAAGCTATGCGAATGTGCCAGTCATTTGTAGTTGCTCCCCTATAGAACGGGTTAAGTAACTAATAACCAGAACCATCACCCATCTGAAACTGATAACAACATGAGAGGCAGATATACAGCAGAGCCATTTTTCCCCCCCTTGTTTACCTTTTGATTGCAGACTACTGTAAGCTAAGGGATGCAGCATTGACCCAAATGCTAAGTGACAATTGGCACGTTGGCTGGTTGAAAGCGTCCATCAATTTGTGGCCTCGCTCGCGGCTGCTTAGAGCATTAGCGCTGAGGACGTGAGCGGCATGATGACATACACACAGGTGGCGGGAGTGCAGCTCGGGAGTGCGGTCGCATTCGCGTAGCCTATAGGTTTTCCTTTCTGCGGGTTTTATTGTCATTTCTGCCACACTTGCATTCGGATGCGATTGAATAAATCTTCTCGTCGGGTGAATTCATTCTATAGACGACGATGCGGGCTGTGCTTCGACGAATGCAGATATCCTACACGGTTATTAATAATGCAGCAGGGATGTGGAGCATTTCTCTTTGTTTGTGGGACCTACAGATTCTTGTTTTCTGCAAGTATTCCGATGTTGTGCATGTGCAGTAACCTATGTAAAAGCAGGATTTCTTGTGAGCCACCCATGTCCCCCCCTTTCCTTTAAAAGTGGACCAATTCTCCGGGGTACTATTGCTCAGAGTTTTTATTTTAGACAATAGAGTTATTTTTATTTATTTATTTAATTTTACTGCAGATACTTTCAGATATTACTGCTTTGTATTCCCCATCCAACTGCTAACAGTTTAAGAGAATTGCTTCCTTGGGCTGTGTATAGGCTACCCCAACTCGTCAAATGGTACAGCCGGAGTAGAAGGAATAGCAGAGTGTACTTAAAAAGGTGCAGAGACAATCGAAAATAAAAGCCAGGACAGTTTAGGACTGTGTTTTTTCATGAAATAATTGATTAAAATGATATTTTCTACTTTTGTATTAGAAAATATTATTAGTCTCTGTGCAGGGTTATCACGCTCCAAACATACAAAGCAGTTCTCATGTTATACTTTTGTTTTTGTGTGGGAACAAATAAGCAGAAGTGCCGACTGGAGAGAGGTTTTTGTTACTAATGTGCATATGTATCAGCATACATCTGTATTGGATAA
>VOQK01043281.1:0-10086 GCA_015052645.1 Benitochromis conjunctus | reverse complement strand
AATAAAGTTTTTAGTACATATTACTTTCAGTGAGAAAAACTTCTATGTTTCTGTCTGATGCCACAGTAGCCTCATAAACTGTAACCTGATTACCCACATTTGCTGCTGTAAAAACAAAACTGTTTTTTTCTACAAAACTGTCTACCATTGCTTCAGGTGGACAGCTTGTATTGGGAATCTCATAGCAAATTTCTCCGTGGCATCATAAAAGAAGACAACATGTAATGATCCGAGGTCTAGGGAGAGTACTGAAACCACAAGAGCGGAATTCTACTTCATCAAGCCTGTCTTTGCTTTCTCAGTTACAGCAGTTAGCAGCAAAGTTTAGCAGAAAGAGAGGATTTAAAGTAAAGTGCTCTCCATAATCTGTGCCGTACTAGAGGCTTCCACTTATATAGTTGGAGCATCAGTGGGTAGCTGTGTCGGGATTCTTTAAAAATGCACAGGGCGACAGTGCTCCAGGTGATTTGGGTCTTATCATTCTGTTTCTGTGGTTTTGCATGTTTCAGCCTTTTTGCATTTTGCATGGGTAAAAAAAAAATATCTTAAAATAAACAAACAAAAAAGCCTCCAACAGAACATTTTGATTTTTGTCTCTCCAAAGCAAAACTAACAAAACTAAGATAAAAAAAAATATACATATTTTCTTCTCTCTGGTTTTTAAATGAAATCTTTATCAGTAATGTACTTTTCACAAACGAAAACGGAAGAAACATTTGTGCATTATAACGTTTAAGATGTCAGATCCTCTGTGACTTAAAATTAGACTTGGTTGGGGTTTTTGGTAGTCAGACGAAAAAAGCATTTTGTGTATGTTAATATGAGTCTGTGAGAAATAATCATTTTAACTTTTTTTGGATAATTTCCAAGCAGTGGTAACGAAAGCAGAGTAATCAAAACTGACATTTATAAGTTGCAGGTGTATTTATGACAAATAAATAATACACCCTTTAACACAAAGACATATTGCATTACATGTAGTACAGAGGAAAGATGTATAGTTTCTCTACTGACTTTATACTAATATTAATCTGTGCACCGCTGAGGAATAACAGTCAGGGCTATATTACCTTTTCAAATGTCAATTTTCAAAATTGCATGCATGACGTATTTGCACATGCATGCGGCTCTTTTCATTTTTTTTGAGCCACTTATAGATTAGATGTAATAGACATGCCGGGAAATGTGCAGCTGAAGGAATGCTGACCACATGTTCAAAAATAAATAGACCAGTGAGAATTGAAACAAGCACTCATAAGGTTAATCAAACCTAATTTCTTCATGGTTTCTCTTCTTTGGTCTGCCAGCATTTTCCCTGTCATTCTATTATTCTAGAGTTCTCTCTGGGCAACAGTAATCCAGGCATAACTAGGCCCTGCCACAGCAAATTAGCTGCAAACAGACGTAGAACAGAGTGAGTGCGTGCATTTCTCACCTTCTGCATAACACTTTTTAAGAACAGGCTGCATACCAGGAACACGTGGGGAAATTAACTAATTGGAAAACCAAGGAGCAGCATATTGGGACTGGCCTCGAATGACATAAAATGCTTTTCTTCCTATGATGAATTTCTGTGGCCGATGTGGTGACGGAGAACTCTCTCAATCATCCGGAGCAGCTTTAACCTCGGATGTGATTAAATGACTGGTCAGAACAAAAGAAACCAAAGGTTAAGAGAGGAAGAGAATGTGAGGTCTGACTCTTTTCCCATCAGTTTTTTCCTTCACTGAGGGTGGCGTCGCTTGCGTGGCCCAAGCGCACGCTGGAGGAGTGTTAAAGCTCTCAGGCTGCAAGGGGAAGAAATGACAGGACTCCCTCAAGCTCCCCTCTGTTCTTCTAATGGACTCCTCCGTCGACATGGCGGGGTTAGAAACATCATAAGTTCATATTCCCCACATGAGACCTCTCCCCCCCTTTCCTCCATTTAGTGGTGTTGCCTTTCAGATTCCTCAATGGCTCCATCTCTTTCACCCAAAGAATCAGAGTCCTATCAGTGAAATCAAAGGCGATTACACAGCTCACTAGTCATTTAGGATCTCTGTGGCTGCGGTAAGTATGTAATGCATGCCGCAGCCCCAAAGTCTCTGTTTATTCAGTGAAAGTGCTCTGTAATTTATTTAAAATAATCTATTTTAACAAATAAAGAGGTCATTGAGTGAGCGCATTGCTGCAGGCACACATTTAAATACCTCTTTAAGAGTCTGACTGGCTGACGGGCTGCTGAGCTGGCTGGACCCAGAGGATGCAGAGGCAGGCCTCCTGCACTGAACAAAGTGATTTGCCAAAATCTGAAAAGCAGCATCACATGTTTAGTGAGGGAGTACTTGCCCTCTGTTGATCTGTGAGCACCGATCAGCAAGGTGAGGCCCTTTTTTCCTCTTTTTATTGACCTGTTTGATTCAGATCCAGAGAGCTTGTTTGGAGAGGGGGTGGGCTCAGAGCCCTGGCAAATGTTTTTGGGAGGGAGTAAATATGACGGATGGGATTACAAGGAAACCCTCTCAGCGATTTCGAAGGGCTTGAAATAGAGCTGGTTTTTCCTGCATACCAGTACATCTCCCCACTTGCTCTCTGTGGTGGCTTGAGCAGCTCAGGTGCACTGTATCTACGTTATGTCTGCCTGTCTGATGGGATCTGACTGCACCACAGAGCTGGACGCATCAAAGGAAGTCAAAGAGAGGAGGCCAGTCCAACTGTAAGAGGCCCAGTTATATAAATGGAGCCAAAGTACTTTGCTTTATTTGGACTTGTTTGGGCTTATTTGTTTGTACACCACACAGCTTCATACTTGGCGAGATGCAGACTGAAGTTTTTCCTCCCACTTTAAATACCTACAGTCTGCAGCTTGTTGGGTTATTAAACAACTTATTTCCATCATTAAATCTTATACATTATGTCTTTCATTTTTTTACCCAATAATACTTTCATCAAAGACTCCATCAAACTCATTATTATTAAAAAAGCTGTTCCATGTCATATGTTGGCAGAACCAACCTGGACTGTGAATGCATCACGCTGGCTGACTTATTCACCAATGAATCACACACATTCAGTAGACCTGTGAGGTTCAAGGGCTAACAAAGTGGCTAATTTTTGAGCATATATATCCACTGAAAGGAGGAAGACTGAAGAAGACTGACATTTCACCAAACTTTTCTACAAAAACATCAGCGGACCGTGACTGGCATCTGGTGTAATAAGTGGTTGGTGTGTAGCGAGTCTCCTCGGTTCCGGCCAAAGAAAACCCGGTTTAGTGTAACCGCTGTTTCCTCGAGTGGCCCAAAGTCCAGAAGAGAAGCAGAAGAAAGGGTTCGAGAGTTTGTAGCATGTTGTCACTCCAGTATAGAGCTTTAATCTCACAGAACTATGCTGTTTGTAAGGGAAAATTCAGATATTAGACTTTATTTTCTTGAGGCTGTATCAGCCATCACTCATTTTCCGCTATCTGCATGTTCATCCTCTCCTGATGCTGACAGATAAGGTCTGTGTTACTTTGTGAACGGTGAATAGCTCCATCTGTATTGGCTGACATTGTGGTTTGGGTCAGTGAGTCAGGGTTAGGCTGATGGATTACTTTACTAATGATTTTGGCCGGAGCGTCAGCTTGTTTTAAAAAGCCAGGCATTGGCTGAGTCAGTTTGAGTTTCATATGGTGTTATGGATTGGCGGAGTTGTGTGTAGAGCCCCTCTTCAACAGCCAAAATCGACGCTTGATTATTTAATGTTCTTGTTTTACAAACCCGGTTTAATCTGCAGAGCAAAGAAACAAGAAATTCAATCGGCACGGCCAATTTTAAAGAGAGTATGTTAGATCTTTTTTCTTTTTTTTTTTTCCATAAACAAAACCTGCAGACTGAATAGTAGGCGCTGTCACTGTAACATAATATACTGATTCACTTTTGAGATGTTTGCATTTACTGTACCACTAGCGGAAGATGTCCTCTGTGATTGAGCCCACCCAGACTGCAGTGTTGCGAGGGAGCGTGCCCCTTACCTCCCATTGGGGGCAACAAGGTCCTGTGTCCACATTTCAAGCTGGGCTGTCACTCACAGTAGGGGAGAAAGAGTTCTGTCTTGGGGTCAGCACTTATGTTCTCCAGCTAAGAAAGCAAGGCTTGCTCTCAGAGGACAGGCAGCAGTTCAACACAGCATGCTTTGTGTTGCATCTACACAGGCGAAGAGATGAGCAGGAAAAAAGACAATTAAAAGGATTCTGTACGTCTTTTCCCTTGTAGCAGCTCTTTGCTAATTTCATAGAAGTATCTTTTTAGCAAATTCAGTAGAGGAAAAGGTTTATAAGACAGAAAAGACTTATATTTTCAGCCTACCACAATTCAAAATTTATTAACATAATTAATTTTGAGAGCTTTGAATCTGTTGAGAATTCTTCTTAATAGCTTTTGTACTTTGTTAAGCAATGTCGACTTCATTTTATCATGCTGTAAAATAAACCCATTCTCCCTATATGGGCATACTCTGTTTAAAAGGAAGCAACTATTTTTATTGACACTTGAGATACACCGCACTCGCTGCAGTCTTCTGAAGGACAGTCTCCACTCGAGAACCTCCACATCACTCCTGGTATTGGAGCTGAGGATGTCAAAGTTGGATGCAGCTGGAGTTCATTTTGCCCCCAAGTTTTCTCTATAAGGTGTCATCTTTTAAGGTGTTGCAACGTAATCTGGGAGCTATCTGTGCTGATATATTATTGAAATGGTAGTGAAAACTGACATGGTTGTAGACACGCCACAGGCACCAGGTACCAAAGTGCGGCACACACCAAAACTGACATCACCTTTGCGGCACTGCCTTTCATGAGGGCGACAGGCAAAAACCAAGTGCGAGTGTGCAGAAAATTTTTTTTGTCACTAATATCAAATATTGAAATGTGACGACTGTCTTTAACTTAAGCGAAAGCATTTAGCAGTGCAGCTCTGCTTTGAACAGAATCTGATGATGTCACATCTGTATTAACAAGGGCCCGGTGTCTGGTGCCAATTTGTCCATCTTTGAACTTCTAATTGAGTTAGGCAGGATCAGCAGGCATAACAATCCGTATATGAGTCTTAAGGAGATTAAAGAAGAGGGTAAGAGTGAAAAAAAGAGAGACACATGTTAGGCCAGTGTCACCTCTTAATATAATTTGGCACATGGTCGCATGTGCTTCTTTAGGTGTAGAGTTTCTTTTTTAAGTGGCTAATGCCTGTGGTGGGTGAACACCCACCGGGGACAAGAGAGGTCAGTGTTTTGGGTGGAACGTGTGGAGAAAATGTGGGGGGATCTTCCTGTCATTCACCGCTAATTTCTCTGAGCCCTGGTGACCTCTGACCTCCATGCAGACAAGCCAGCCATCTAAATCTCAGTGAATCACTGTGTAAGAAAATGACCAACTCCAACACCTCACTGGATTTTAGAAACAAGAAACTTACTTTAATTTGGAGTAACAATTAAAGATTTAAATGAAAGAAATTATTTTTTAGACTTTTGGCCCCCCTCTATAAAGTGCCACTTTATCGTGGGGGGTTGCATGCCCGTATGATCCCACAAATTATCTTGGCAGGACAATTTGCTCCTGGTATGGTCTCCCTAGGGCCTAGGCAAATTGGTCTTGGGTGACAGAGTGATTCAGGAAAACTCCTATGATGAAAGAGAAATCAGGGGACATGGCTGCTCTGCCTGGGACATGGTTACCAAGGCCCCACCTTGGAGCAAGGCCTGGGTGCGGGTTGCTTGCCAGAGTGTGGTTTGTAACGAGTCCTGACCCATGGTGCCCAGCCTGGCAGTCTTCTGTTGGCCTGCCACTCACAGGAGAGGCTGAAGGGGTTCAGTGCTTTGTGAATCAGGCAGCAGTCAGGGGTGAAGGTCCAAAGAGTCTGATTCCCGATTGATGAATATGGCTTTAGTAACATGGAATGTAACCTCTTTATTGGAGAAGGAGCTGGTGTTGGTGCTTGAGGTTGAGAAGTACTGGCTAGATACAGTTGGGCTCGTGTCCAGGGGTACGAAGGATGCTGGATAGGTGTGGTGTACCCAAACTCATAGTGAGGGTGCACTGGTGCATCTTCATTTCTCACCTCCGTCAGAGCTTTAACAGCCTTCTAGGGGAGGCTTGGATTTTGTGGACCATGTTCCACACCTCCATTGTTAAGCTGCTGTGTGGAGCTGTGGCCGTGAGTTGGCTGATGCCCGCTGTGGTGGTAACTCCTGACGCAGATGCTGGATGCCAGCAACTAGCAACTTGCTACGTCATCTAAAAATGATATATTTTTATCAGTCTGAATGTACAGTAGCTCTAGTGATGAAAGTTTGGTGAATGTAAACATCCCAGAGCATTGATTTTTGTATTCCAACTGGTGGGTTTTGGCTGCAGATACACTGGTTCTGATATTTTGAAAATCATAGCATGATAAGTGGTTAAACAAAGTGTGTAACCAATGTAACATAATTATGTGAGGTTTAAGACTTGACAAAAGTTGGATTCAAAATGTAAACATTAAAATTGCATTTCAATTCAAAAATCTACCACAAAAATAGTAGGTTTCTCATTATATTCATGATAATTTGCTCTTCAAATATCCTGAAACGTTTGTCTCTCCGTTCTAGAGGTGAGGAATCCTCATCAGTCTGACACACGGTTCACATTAGTCATCCGACTTACTCGGGAAAGGTTAAGATAATCTCGAAAGTGGAAAAAATTGAGTTGTTAACTTCACACTGATCCCACACAGCGCGGCCAACTATTGGTCACCTGGGGCGTCCAATGGCTGCCACTCAGCGCCTCTATTCTCCAAACTTTCCATCTCATTTATTCCTCCTCTTCCTCTTTTTATAAGCACAGATGTATCGGGAACCTTCAATCAGCTTCATGATGACACAACCTCTCCATTTTCATGCACCTCAGTCTCTGTCCTGCATGCCACCACGCACACACGAGACGATACACACACATAAACGCACGTGCACATACACACGCCAATGCGCAAATGCAATTTGCCCAACTGGCAGACATCTGTTGATAATTATTGCCCAGTCTCAGCAGAGAACTTGTGATATTTAATATTTCCTCACCACTTGAACAAATAAGCTATAATAACTGCAAGGTACTTGACCACAGGAGTAGAGGAGATGTGCAGCATGAAAGGAGCTGTGTGCACTTTGGTTCAATCTGTGTTGTTTCCATAGTATTTCACCCCAGGCTTTTATACTAAGAAAAAAGAATCAACTTAAAAACCCACCAACCTCCATACACCCCCAAAACCACTGAAAGTTAAACAGCGAACAAACATTATAAATCACTGCTTAAAAGAAGATATAAATAGTTATAAATACCTACAAACAGCACTCACACATACTGTAGAGAGAGACACACACTTGAACTGATGCGCTATGGAGGTGTTGCAGAGCTGCAGAGCATCAAGAGACATTCACAAAACACTCATTAACTTCCTTCACAAAGCCGCCTTTGTGACCTGCCAGATCCTTGGCTACTCTCCCTGCTCTCGCGCTGACACGCACATACACACACCACTCACACATGGATAGTTTCTAGGCCAATGAGAAAGTACATAAACACTAAATGGGATTAAAGTTTAAATTGTTATAGCTACCTGAACATTTTTTTTCTAGGTATGCTGCCTTGAAATATGAGGCTCTGTGCAGCCTGTTAAGAAAAGAAATCAACGGCTCTTGCAGCAAATACACCAACTAATGTTTGACCTGTGCTAAAACCCACCACATACAAGTCTGCTAAGACATAGACGAACGCTATCGAGGGAAATTGTGTGCTGTAAAATAGTGTTGTTGTGTACAATTCATGATGCAGCATTTATAGATAGCTGTATCTCCTGAAGCAACTGAACATGCAGTTATATTATTTTTGTACTTTGAGCCATCTGTTTGTTCATCTCCAGTGCAACTTCTAGGATCTGAAAGGGAGCAGCAGTAATATAAAGTCCAATAAAACATTATTATTTTGAATTTAATGAAGTTGTTCAAACTCTTTCTTTCAGATCAACAATCCTGTAGTTGGTATACTCCTGATTAACAGTTGGTGGCAGTAATGCACAAACAGAAGTAGTAATGATGGGCATCTTTTATGATATTTTATAGAGGCAACTATTGACTTATTAAAAAAAGAAAGAAACCAATAATTAATATACTAACTGGTTGCACCCACTTATAAAATTACTGTGATGGTGAAAATGAGACCCAAGTTGGAATAAACCTTCACAAAAATTCCTCTATTATTTTGCACCAGCAGCAGTGTGACAAAAACTGCTTCTCCGTGATAATGAATTTACCACGAGGCACTTCTTCCTGCCTGCCCTCACATCAAAGTGAGCAACCTGCTCAGGTTTCACCAGCCTGGAGGACCAGCCGAGGTAACGCGGCTTGTTTCACTTCCAGCAGATGAGTGGGGAGGCTTGAGGAGGAGGTCAGCAGCACACCAGGGGATTCCTTGACAGCAGCTTTGCCAGAGACCACCAAGGTGATCGGCTGATGAAATGACAGGCCACATTCTTATCCTCACTCCCGAGGGCAAGGAAACAGACAAGGTGCTGGGCGAGGGAGGATATCAATGGCATGTTTCACTTTATTTTGGAGTTTGGTTCTGTTTGCCTGTGTGACTGCGTGTGAAGATATCTTCATGCACGCTGCCATTTACATTCAATACGCCCACTGTACTGAAATCAGCTGAGGAGAGGTTGGTGTCGGAGCATGAAATATTTTATAAAGGCATACTTGTTAAGTACGGCTTACATTCAAGCGAGTCGAGAAGTAGAGAAACAACCTCCGTGATGGATGATAGAGAAATAAGTATTTGGGCTGGGGGGGAAACTTCTAATTACGAGAAGGGAGGCACGTGCTCATTCATCCCAAGAGGGACTCTAAGAGCTTTGGCCTCATGAATTGAATAGTGTGGTGAGGGGGTTTGGGATGGACCAGAAGTGGCACCTTTGCCAACCACAGCGCACAAGCTGCCTTGACTCCTTTTACCACATGCGATTGCTGCCTCCACGTTCCGTGACCCGTCACATAATCGAGCCCTTCTCGCTGCCTTGCACCAAAAAGGACACAAATTCACCGCCTTCCATTTATTGCCTTATAAAAAGACTTTTGGTCAATTTTTGCATCTCTAAAACGAACATGCTGGTTTTCCCCCCACATAGTGCTCCATTCATCATAGCCCGGTGTAGGGAGACCTACTGCTCTTACATTTCCTGTAATTGGAGTGGCAGCGGTCCAAAGGTTGGCATAAATATTAAAGAAAGAAAGTAGCAAAATGAATTATTTCCTGGCAGTTTCTCACCTTTGCCAACAAGCATTTTTAATAATCAGTTATGTTTCAGCAAGGGTTTTTTTTGCATATGTCTTTGTTTAGTTACGAACCAATTTGTCACCTTTTATTCTCCCAACTTCCTCTTAGGTCAAAGGCCCCTGTGGCGCCCTAAATGTTCTCCACAAGCTTATGAGGCTTGGTGGTGAATCTGGTGCCTATGAGACATAACTCTCCCTGTCAAAACAGAGAGGGAAACCATGATTCTTTGCAACGGAGTCCCACGCTGCTCCAATCTAATAAGGCAGCAGACGTGAGGTCATTTTTTTTTTAGGGTTCTCTTGCCAGCATTTATTGAACGTGACTACATTTTGGATCGTTTGACTAACTTCACAAAGGTTATTAAGAATGGGATATTTTGAGCATCAGATTAGGTTTGTGTGCATGTTCAGTTTCAGGTTTTCAGGAGCTGAAGGTGCTAAATCCTAAGAAGAAAGTAAGAAAGTTATCTCATTATCACCGCAGGGCGACTTGGTTTTGCAAGAATTTGATGTTGAACTTAAAAATGAAAACTTGGATATGCTCCTTCACCCACTTGACCACTTTCTCAAAGTGGGCTGTTGTCCAGCAGCTACATGTAGTCACTTCACGGTTTGTGTTACAGTACATATTGACATTTGAAGCTGATGTTTTGAAATATTGGCCAATCATATATTTTGACAAGACAAATGTGAGCCTCACTGAGTGTTTCTGTTTTGGGGGTAAAATGAAAACACCATGTGATGGTCATTTACAGTAATGTTTTTTTT
>VOQK01043280.1:23661-40223 GCA_015052645.1 Benitochromis conjunctus | reverse complement strand
TTTTATTTTGATTTTTTGGTTTGATGTCATTGAGATCTTTGAGTTATGAAGGCATTTCATTGGATTAGATTCGCCTCTTACATGGTGTTTTATTATATTTTATTCATTTGTTTTTAATTTGAGCTTCATCTCTTTATTCCTGTTTAATCAGGGTTTTTTTCCTCAACTAAGTTTTACCCTGTTGAGCAATTTTATTTTGTTATATTCTATTTTATTGAGCGGTTCTACTTTAAGAAGAATCTATGCCAAAAATGCTTTAAATAAGTTTTGCTGCTTTAACACTGAAATTTGACAAATTTTCCAATAAATGTTTTATCTTTTAGATGCACAAAATGCACGAGCCCTTAGTTAATTGTCACTTTTGGTATTCAGTTTTTTTTTTTGTTTGTTTTTTTGTTTTTTTTTTGAAAGGCTGTTTCAGTTTTACCTGGGTACAAAAAACACAAGTTTTTTCATGCTCTCTATGAATAAATCGCACAGCGACACAAAGAAAAACGTTTCTCTTACAGGCTAGGTTATAGGATATTTTGCCAGTAAGATCATCAGCTTTGTCCACATCAGCAGAGAAAAACCTTCAGGGGCTCTGTGAAGCTTATTTTCTCCTTTCCAGTTTAGTTTATACAACTGATTCCCAAATCACGTGCAAGATGAATGCAATGACTGGAAAATCATTTAAACTCTCTATTTAATTGAAAATAACAGAAAACCTCATGAGATTTTAGGTTTTTGTTTCATAATGTGCCAAATGTTTTCAACAGGTGATCGGTCAGAGGTCGCTAAAGCAAGTTTAACATGTCGAACATCCACAGCCAGGCTGAGATAAATCAACCTGGGGTCTAACAGCGTAGCTGAGGCGGGGTTTGCAGCGTCTGACCAATCAGAAACACAGAGGTCTGCTGGCCGCAGAGCGGCTGATTTTTACAAAGGACATGTGTGAAGGAGTGTTGGCTTTATGAGGTTTATTCAGTCAGACTAAATAACTGCTGCAACATCGATGAAGTTTATTGAAGCCCAAAAGGAAAGCTGACTAAAAGCATGACTGTACAAGTTAAGTCTTCTCAGTATCTCACAGTATTTTTATTTTTTATTGTTTCAGCTGCATTGCTAAGAGTGTTTAACACTCTGAGAGTAAAGAACACAAAAGCAAAATTCAAATTTGGGTTATCAATAAGTAAGGACGCCATTGGAGTATGACATGTTTGGGCTCAAAGAACAATACAATGGTTTTAAATCGTAGCCAACGGAACAAAAAGCAGCAGTGAGTTTGCTTCAGAGGATCTGTGTGTGTTACTGGAGCTCTTATAAACTTCATACGGTCTGTGTGCTGAGGCCCAGTTTGTCTTCAAGCAATGCTGATTAGCCAGTAGGAGGTGATTTCATACCTGCTGATTTGTGTTCTGGTTCCTGTGCAGGTTAGGTCTGGAGCTTAAGTTACCATGGTGATGAACCACATGTGTAGTACTGCTAAACCTCCCTGGGTCCTAGTGCTGCCTGCTCGTACGAGCTTTCAGACCGCAGGCGGGAAAGTTTAGCACCTGGGCTGTTTTAATCTGAAGCCGTGTGTTGGAGTCTGAGCAACACACAGATAAAAACAGGTTATATGTTTCTACACTATATGTTTCTCTACAGCCAGAGTTAGGGTTTGAGGCATATGTCGTTCAGCATTAGTGGGGCCTTCACAGATGTTCATATTACCCATCTAACATGCACTGATGCTCCCCAGGCCATCGCTGATGCAGGTCTTCTTACAGTTTACTGATAAGTAGGTTGTGTCTTTTCTCTGGCCTGAAGAGTGATTTCCAAATCACACACATGTTGCTATAATCAAATGAAAAGTGAGAATATATTTGTCAAAAACTATACATTTATTTGTAATTGGAGAGGTTGGCAAATGCAGTGCTTCTCTTTTTCTTTTCATTTTACGCAGCATCCGACGTTTTAGGGAAACGTGCTTGTACGAAAGCTCGTCTGCAGACACACCTGGAAGAGAAACATTTAAAAATCTCTTGGTACATCTCTCCCACAGTTATACAGCTTCCTCTAATGCTGACTGTGGTTATGTGGGCCACGTTAAGTCCAGCTACATTTGGTTTAGATTAATTCAAGTCTTCGTATTAAATGTCGTCTTGGTCTGATTGTTTTCACTGGGAGAACCAAACTTATAACCTGAGCTGTATTTATTTATGAGTTTGGATCGATTTGCAGTGAAAATGTCCAATGGTACCAAACATGCGGGTCATGTTCTGTGTTTTCAGTGCAGAGGAAGCTCAGGAGGAATTGCAGGAGTTCCAGCAGATGAGCCGGGACTACGAGGTAGAGCTGGAGACGGAGCTGAAGCAGTGTGAGGCGCGAAACCGCGAGCTTCTGGCTGCCAATAACCGGCTGCGCATGGAACTGGAAAACTATAAGGTACAGAGGACGGGAGGAGTTTTCATTATTCTGCATCTCAGCTTTTCAAACTAACATCAACACTCAGAAAAAATGAGACTTCACCAGTGGAGAAATGAAGCTTTCCAGCATTTGGCAGCAGAGAAGACATCCAACTCATGGTCTGTTGTTCTCTAAAGCCACACTCACAGTAGGGGAAACGGTGGTTGGAGCAGCAAATTCACAAATAGTGACGTAGTTGCTGCAGAATAATTTGACTAAAAAATTATTTGCATGTCTGGAAAAATAAGCCAAGTGAATATCTTAAAGTCGCTCCCAGGCCAGCCAAGAGAGAATCTCTGCAGCGAGTCCTGGGTCCGCCTCGGGGCCTCCAGCCAGTCCTGGGTCCGCCTCGGGGCCTCCAGCCAGTCCTGGGTCCGCCTCGGGGCCTCCAGCCAGTCCTGGGTCCGCCTCGGGGCCTCCAGGTTCGAAACACCTCACCTGGCTCATTGTGATGTGGAATAGCAGCAGCTTTACTCACAGTCCCTCTCGAGTGACCGAGCTGTCAGCTTGAACTTCTATAGGAGTCAGTTTGCTCATTTATAAAGAAAAAAGTAGTGAAAACCACAAATGAGACAGTTGTCTTCAATTTACTGTTTTTGTTTTCTGTGTACTTTACTCACACTTACAGCAAAGTCACTGTTGAAAGGGTTATTGCACTGGTGACCAAACCTGTATTAGGCTTGGATGTATTACTAATTTTTCAGTGTTTGGTGTTTAAAAAGGATTTTATCTTTTAAGATCCTGCAGAAACTCTGAAAGGAGCATCTGTGATGCAAGTCTGTATCTAAACCTGAACTAAAGCGTTTAACCGTCTTTGAATTTATATTCAGCCGACTGACGCGGCTTTGATTTTCATATCGCTCAGCTGATAGCGAGTCGGGTTTTCTGGCTCCGGTTTGCCTGCAGTGACGAGGAGGCACTGCTGCTCAGCGTAAGCGGCGCACTCTTCGCTCTCACAGAGGATCGATTCAGGCCGGAGCGAGGCAGCTGACGCCTCCTGCGCTCCGTCTGTGTCTGGAGGGGATGGCAGTACCTCCAGAAGAGCCTTTACAAATCTCATTAGTTTGCCCCGCTGCTGTGCGCAGAGCAGGGTGTGCGCTGGCATCTTGAGGAGCTCGGTTAAAAAGCAAAAAGGGGACAATGGCAGCGAGTTTGTTTATGGTGTGTGCTGCACCCTCAGTGCCAGGCACAGCGAGAATGAGCTCATTGTGTTTTATGGTGAACTGTCTCCACACGCTGCAGTGATAGCATGGTTTAACAGCTGCATCTGCTGTTGCTCTCACTGCTCAGAGCCAACATCAACCCTGACACTTACTTGTAATGATGCTGGTGCTGTTTTTCCCTCGATGGCAGCGTCTTCATACAGAGCCAAACAGCCCGACGCTGGATTGGGACTTCTGTGGAGCGTCTGACGTTAGCCTGACCTTTGCTAAATTGTATATACGGAGACACGACCCTGACTCGTATCTTTAGATGGGAGCCTTTCTATGCTTGAATGATTCGTAGGTCGGTGTGAAGCAGCTTGATGAGCAAACTGTTCTTCTGCCAGAGATCAGGTCCGAGGGCTGAAAACGAGGGAGAAAGCTCTAACGTTTGACATTCCTTTATAAAGGTTGAATTTTATGCCTTTAGTCGTGGTTTCTTCATTTGTGAGGCATTTGAAATGTTCTCCAGTGCACTGAATTTGATTCTTGAAACTGTTTGTTTTTACTAAAAGTTTATTCATTTATTTCTGCTTTTAAAGCTGAAATCAATCCTCTTGAATATTTGTTGAGGTTTAAGCCGAGTTCCTGAAGATCTGCTCCACTCCAGCCCCCAAGGTCTGTCTTTATTGTTCTTCTCATTCTCTCTCTGACTGTTTTCATCCCTCCTGCCAGGATAAGTATGAGACGCAGCACTCTGAGGCCTGTCGGCAGATCTCCGACCTGGAAGGAGACCTGGCTGAAACCACGGCCATCCGAGACCAGCTTCACAAATACATCAGAGAGCTGGAGCAGGCCAACGACGACCTGGAGAGGGCCAAGAGGTCAGGAGGCGCACGAGCGTAGTTTTATTGAATTTTGAGAAATAAATGAAGTCAAGTGGAGGTAAAAGAAAACTGCGTCTCAGACCTTTCATAACTTTGACAGTATAAACTGGAAGAGTGCAGAGAAATTAAAACCAGCTTCTCTGTGATTTAAAATGATCTAACAAAGTGTTTGAGAAGAGATCGGCAGCTCTAAATAAGAAAGCGATGATCAGTCCACATAAAATCAACAAAGCTGTTCTGACCTCAGAGACACTTTTTAGACTTTAGGACACTCTCAGTAAAATTTCACGGGTGGATTTAAATTTCAGTTTTGATCCTTCATAACTTCAGGAGGCGTCCTCACGAACATGTCTGGGTTTCGTTCATACATGTATCATGTCGTAGTTTCAACGATAAAACTGCACCGGCTCTGGTACCTGCTTATCTCTGTCTGCGTTGCCGTCCTGTTGACCCTGTAAACGGTCTGTTTGGTGACCTTTCTGGGTCTGTGCCTTTCAGGGCAACCATCATGTCACTGGAGGACTTCGAGCAGAGGATGAACCAGGTCATAGAGAGGAACGCCTTCCTCGAGAGCGAGCTGGACGAGAAGGAGAACCTGTTGGAGTCCGTCCAGAGACTGAAGGACGAAGCCAGAGGTGCAGCGCTGCGCGATCTTTTTCTTTGGTTTTACTTCAAGTCTCGCTCGTGTTTGTTTTTGCTCGTCTTCATCGCTTCCTTGCGTGTCTGCGCAGACCTGAGGCAGGAGCTCGCCGTGCAGCAAAAACAGCAGGTACAGGAGAGGAAACCGTCCCTCAGCAGTGCAGCCAAAGACCCTTCTTCATCAGCGTCATCCTCCTCGGCTGGGCTGCCCACCCCTCCTCTCACCCCATCAGACAGAAGAACAGAAGACAAACCAGCATCTGCGTCCTCTAACCAACCAGTTCCCTCCGCCGCCACGCCATCCAGACTCCCCGCCTCCGTAGAGCCCTTCAGCACCCCGCAGCCCCCCATCAGTAGAGGTCAGTCTGTGTTGTGGTGGTGGTAACCTTTTTATCATGCAGCTATGTTTATAAAATGTGACTTTCTCATAATGTGCTTGAAACACAAGCTGAGCTCATCTATAATCAGTCATATCTGAGCCACAGCGACTACAAGAACATGATCCAAGACAAATCTCCACATCCTTCATCTTCATCCAAAAAGTTTGAGACAGCTAAACTCTTTAGTGACACTACAACAACGATCAAAGCTTTTGGCATCATAAGAAAACAACGCTGTTCTTTTCTTGCTGCTAATTATGGAATTGCCCGTGATAAGCACTGCTCGGCCAATCTGCCCGTGTTTGCTGCTGGAAAATGATCAGCGGCCATCCTGATTGGTTGGTGAGCGCTTCCTGTGCTGCCCGCTGTGGAAACTACACAGAAAATAGTGGGGCGTTTATCGGTCATCCTGTGATTTATGCTCTGGTAGAAAGACTTGCTGCTCGTCTGTTTTCATTCTCACTGTGAGCTGCGTGTCTCTGTTTGTCAGGTGAAAGCCTGTCTGGGACCCCCCTCACCACGTCGGCGAGGATCTCTGCTTTGAACATCGTCGGAGAGCTGCTGAGGAAAGTCGGGGTAAGAAGCTCTGCTCATATTTTTCATCATCTGACTTATCGTCATGTGACGCTGCAGGCTGTTTCTCAGACTCCATTAAACATTACACAGACTACATCTTCTTCTTTGACTTTTGGAAAGAATAACACAGCCTGTGATTTTTTTTTTTTTTTCTTTTTTTCTTTTTTAAATCATTGGGACAGAGTGAAGACAGTAACTTAGCATATTCTTTTATGTAAACAATAGTAAGATGGGAGCAAAGCAAGAAAAGCCTTAAAATGATACCCCAAGTACTCCAGGAGGTACCAGAAATTTGAACCTTTTTGTTTTCTTCTCCGTTCAGAGTCTGGAGTCCAGGCTGGCATCGTGTCGAGAATATGTCCAAGAGCAGACGGCGAGTCGCAGAGCCCACGCTGGTGGACAGGGGGCAGCAGCGGGTCAGAGCACCTCCTCAGAGAACCATCCAACCAACGGCCTCTACAACAAGGGGTGAGCTGCTGTGTCTGATCTGTGCAGCGTAACATCTCTCACTGTAAGACTACTGCAGTGAACGATGACTGTGTGCAAAGTCCCGGCATCCATGCGACCTCCTGTGAGCAGCAGGAGGGATGTGAACGAGAAAAAGACAGACTAACAGACTTTTCCAAAAGTAGGAAACATTCAGATAATAAGTGACATTTGAGAAGCGTTTAATGGACAATGTCAACAGCTCTCTAAACAAAGGCACTGGCAGCAGAGAAGCCCAGACTGGTCTTTCGCCGACCACCTCCTCCCACCTTCACGTTACTGAGAGACGCCTAAATATTTGGGCTACGTGTGTTTAGTCATCTACACTGCTGCGTCCTCACCAGTCAGCATTGAAAGCATCAGTGAGATGAGCGACTGATTCTCATGGCTGTAATGTGCGATGCTGCAGTCCCGGGTTGTTCTGCAGGACACATTTATTGATCTTTACTAAAGTCTGTCCCGTGAAGTGGAATTGCTCACTTTGTTGTCTCATCAGAGGTGACACTGAAAAACGTTCAGAGGTTGTGACTGTTTACTGAGCTGCTGTGTTGCTTGTTGTGTTTCCAGGCTCGTTAAGAGGTTGGATTTAGGAGCTGGATCCAAGCTGCTGCTGTGAAACTTAAAATGCTGCTCGGCCCGTCGTCTCCGTCCGCCACGCAGGTATCGCCCCGTCGCCTCTTCATGACAGAGACACGCGAAGCTCTGTGGACACGTTACTCTGGACATGTCGGGATTTTTGTTTGTTCGTTAAAAGGACTCCTTGCAGCACTCGCACTTGGCTTTGAACTAATCTCCTGGACCCTCTCAGCTCCTTTTGTTTGGATTTGTGCAGTATGTTGTTGTCTTTTTCCTTGTGCCTCTAAAGTTTTGTTCAGATGAAACACAAAGCGAGCTTTAGAGGCGTCTGATGGCTGAACACTGGATGGGCACCTTTATGCACACTGGGGGGAAAAACTGCCTTTAAACCTCCCGACAGTCAGAAAGCTTCCACCATCAGGAGTGTCTCTGATTTCACACAGAGGAGATGATAAGCACACGTGGTAGCCTAGAACAAGGATATGTTTACACATTTTTACACACTGAGCAAAGACTTTGATCCTACATTACTTAGGGCTGGGCGTTGTGTCGATTTGGTAAATATGTCGATATATTTTCAACAAATACACTCGGTTTACTTCTACGTATAGTGTCAATAATGACTTGAAATTTAATGGTACATGTTAACTTAATGTTTGTGGTAGGAGAAGGAAATCACCCCAGACTTCGTTAACAAAAACACATTTTTATCTCGCAGAAAGCCGGATTTACCCGTTGCTTCAGATCCAAACTGACTGCAGGGTTTGCACCACCTGAGAGTTGTTTGGCCCTGTGCTGCCTAAAGCTGCTGGGATTAATGGCTTTTTCTCTCTGTAACCACCTTTATTATAGTAACTAAAGCTAAACTAAAACTGTGGCGTGCCAAAGGCCCGTCTTGAGCCAGGACGGTGTTTCCCAACGTTCCCACGTTTATTATAATATTAATAATAAAAAACTGAACTGAAACTAAACTTTAATGAGCAAAACCCGCTGCAGGAGCCAGCTGAAACTATTGAACGACTAACTCTGCCTGTAACCCAGAAAAACCACCACCGCACAGTAATGTGAGCTAATGAGCCAATCGAGGCGGCAGTAGGTGAGCAGCTTCTGCTCTGGCAGGTAAACTTCCTGTTTCTGTGAACGGAGTCTGGTGCAGTGTAGCGGCTTCATGTTTTACCACAAAGAGCAGCTCTGAAAAGTCTTCAGAGCTTCCACTTAAACCCACATTGACTGAACCTCAAACAAGCAGCGTTTATGTTCGACAGCACAACGAAAGGTGGAAGCAGACTGTTGGTTAGTGGTCACGTGACCACTTTGGATGTTATAATGTGTACTAATGTTTTTGTCCATATCGCCCAGCTCTAACATGACTGAAGATTGTGCTGCTGACTGAGGCAGCAAAGCTCAGAAAAAATAGTGTTGTTACCTTTGAGCTTGTGACCATTTTGGGATGTACCTGTCAAAGGTGTCTGAATGTGTTTATAATGATTGAATGTGAGAAGTTGGCACCTCTGCAGCTTCATGTGGCTCTTTGGCCTCGTTCTCTGTGGTTGACTCTTTGCCTTCTGGTTCTCGGGCAGTTCTCCATGAATTTCATTTTAGCTTGTCAAAGATGGCCGATGCTTTTCTCTCCCTGTGGCTGAGCTGAGTGCCAGAGGAAGTCGAGAGGAAGTAAAGGTACCACTGTAGAGGTTTAGGATGCCGAACTTTGCCCAGTTTTGGGGCGTTTTCAGATGAATTTGTCTTCTAAGATGATCTGAAGTCTTTGCAGTCCCGATCACAATCCCAGTCACTGCTTGACCCTGATGGCTAAACTAAAACCTGAACATAGGATGAAATAAAATTGGTGTAAGTGAGGTAACCGATATTATGAGCTGCTTCTCATCCTGGTGATGGTCCAACTCCAGCCTCTTGGACTGTAACTGGTGGTTCTGGTTCTCAGTGTAGTGCAGCGTAAACCGGTTCTCCACCACTTTGCAGTTTTTAACTTGCAGTCCGACTGCAGGATGAAACTTTCTGAAGAAGCAGCTGAATGATTTCTTTCAAAATAAGAGCAAAAGGATTGTCCACCTCCGATGGTGCATTCACACTGAATAATCGAAGAATCTTCATGTGAAAATCCACAATTATTTAACCGTGACAGCCAATGAGACGAGGAAGAGTCCAGGCCATAGCTGGAATCAAGTTTCAGTGGCATATTTTCAGAGTTTAACAGGAAGTCTTCCTTTTCTCCACATTCTCCAAGTTAAGCTGAGTAATGCCTCTAGACGCCGTCAAACAGCGACACTAAACTTGTCACTGGTGTCAGGAGAATCTCAGCGGCTCGGCTGATATTTTTACCTCCATTCATGTCACCCAGCTCAAAATTTAGTCTCCTTCTTTGCATAAACTTTGATTCTTTTTCTGTGAATGCACCATAACGCGCAGACCTAAAACAACCACGTACCTCTGTTTGCTGGTAATGCTTTCTGTGTGGTGGAAACATCATTGTTCCCAGATGATGATTCTGGAGACTTCTCTTCACACCAAAGTTCACTTTTATACTTAAAATCACTTAAATCACCAGATTGACATGAAATCTACAGGTAACATTAATGCCTCTGAAAGGATGAATCTTTATGACGTTTAAAGGTACTTATTGTAAATTCCTGCATTTAAAAAAAAAATAAATAAATACTTTTTAATGAACCAAAGCTACTGTCAGAATGTGAATAACTGCTGTAAATTTATGCCCAAATTGTACCACGATAGAGTGCAGGTGTGTTTTTTGTTTTTTAAACGGTGGTGTGGGAGAGCAGCCAATAACCTGAAAACATTACAGCAGAGCCACTGGTGAAACGCTGCCCCCCGCTGGTGAAAGAGTGCAGACGATAGTTACAAAAAGTACCTTTGATGACCCTCAGGATATTTCAGATGAGCTTTCATGCTTAGAAAACTGTTTGTTCCGTCCAAACGTTTGATGTTCTAGTTAACATGTGTAGATGTTAGATGATTCTAATGATCTGTGTGGCAGACGGGTAGTGTAGGCACTTTTTAGTCTGTGGAGACGTTTGTTAGATCCCTCTGCAGGGCTACTTCTCTTTCCAGGAGTGAAATCTGAAACATCTTCTGTTTCCGAGGAGATTCGAATACTTCAGTGAAGGCTACTCGTGTTTTATGTTAAAAAAAAAAAAAAAAAGTATGTTGTAGTGTTATCTACTCACTGTAGGGTCACTCAAATGTAGGATGAGGATGTGTAGGTTGGGTTGCTCAAGTCTTGAGGCAGGACTTGTTGTAAGTAGCTGCTCAGGGTGGGTGTAAAGCAACAGGCTCTGTGGTGTTTTTCTTTTGCCTTATGTGACTCTGTAAAATAAGTGCTTGCATGCTCACATGAAGTGCTGAAGACCTGTTCTGGACTCTGTTGTTTTTTTTACCTTCAACGCTGCTTCTGAAAAAGCAATAAAACTTGAAACGCACGGAAGGATTGTCCTTTTTATTGATCACAGGAAGTGGAAACAGAAAACATCTGTAAGGGTTTGGTTTCAGTTTAAGGTCATTTCTGTGGTTTACAAAGCACAGACTCCCGCTTCACCCTTCGCCAAGCGGGGGGACTCTGAGCCTCGGCGTCGGTAAACCAAACGTGTCAGGAATGAATGTGAAACCGTTTAGAGAAAACATACAGATTTTCTCTAAATATTCCTGAAACCCTCGGAGGCTTTTATAAGAGTTATTTAGCTTAATAATAGTCCACAAAAACTTCAGTTCACGTCACAAAAGCTGAAACAGAAACGTTAATCTAAAGTCTGCAGCGTTCATTCCTCCTGTGTGTTAAACCAGTGCAGACTGTTAAAGTGTGACAGCAGGATTCTTGGGTTGTCTGAACTTCACCTTTTTCAGTCTGACATTGTGAAGCCAGGATCCTCCCCACAGGTACGGGGATGGTTTTTAAAAACTGTGCTTTTCTTCGCCTGTTGTACAGTTTAAACACAGTTTACCGTAAATGAAAATGCAGAACTCTGCTAGTCTTGGTTTTTGGGTTTGTGCAGCTTCACTGCATCGGATTGGCTGAGTACACCTTTAATAAAGGGTTATGCTGCCATCTGTTGGTTAGGAATGCTCTTAACAGCACTTTAAAGGAGAACTATTGAGCTAATTTATTTGTCTTTAAGCTTCTTTGTTGGTCCAAAAACTGCTGCAGTGTTGCACCGGAGACACATCCTGCTCATTTCTGTCTCCATGTTATGATTCTTAGACTCCACCTAAGGGGCTTTGCATGATTCATGTCCCATTTGTCCACCTTTCTTCTGATTGGCTACCCATCAGTAGCAGTGTGTGTGGCTTCTGTGCCTGAGACGACCAAACTGTGATAAATGGAGCATTTAGAGCAGTCTGGGCTCACAGGGATTTGTGTACAGAAGCTGTATATGAGCGTACACTGCTGGAACAGTGAGAGGATTTAATTATTAATAATTCTTCTCCAGCACGTCTAATTTCTCCTGTGGAGCTGCTGTGAGAAAAGGGATGACGTGAACAGGCTCGGATGCAAACCTGCAGATATTTGTGGACCTCTGGAACTGTGGTGTTCATTTTATGTGTTTTTAACTCCAATATGTGTTGGGAGGTTATTTGGATTGAAGACGCTAATGATATATATATTTTTTTTTTACAATTCAGCGAAATTGGGACTAAATTGATATATTTCTATAAATTAGCAGTGGGGAGGGACTCATGGAGCTACAGCATTAGGGGGTAACGAGACCCAAAATCTTAAAGACCGGAACAAACTCATTAAAATCAGAATTTAGGAAACTTATTGTGATGTTTTGCATGTACTCGCAGGGATAAAGTCTTTTGACTTGGAGCAATTTCACATAAAAACCTGAAATGTCATTTAAAAAGATGAAACCAAACAGGTGAATATTTCAAGCAACAGAAAATATTAGTTAAAATAATAACTGTAGATGTGCATATTTATGGAACGACAAAAGCAGGAAAATTCAACCACAAAGAATCATAAATTAAATAAATTGGTCTCAAATCTCAGATTATTCCCATTACTAACAGATTACTGTGTATAAAATGTAGAAACGTAGGCACAGAGGCTTTAATATGTTCTCAGATGTGACAGAAAAACAAATTCTCACGCTGAGGAGGTGAAAGTGGAATATTTGAGTTTTTACTCATAAAATAAAATTTTACTGACTTTCAGTGTCAGAAATTATTTAATAAATAAAGAAATGATCAGACGAACAGGTTGGTAGTATTTAGTATTGTACGGACCAACTATTAAATATTTGTGCTAATATTTCTAATATTTGGGACATGAACTTGTGGCTTCAGCCTAATAAATTGTCTTTATTTCCCCCTCCCCCTTGTTTCGTTGGGAATAATTTTGCACAGTTTGTCCCTCTCGGTGTTTGGAATAACTTAAAAAAACAAAACTATCTGCTTTAAATATAAATCCATAGCATTGATTAAATATCCAGCTCCCTCCTGTGACTCTAAGGTTGGTTGTTTCCTAAAACACTTCTTTATCCGCTCCTGGTCGTCTACTCGTTGGGCGAGCAGGTGTAAACCTCAGCACGGGGCTCCAGAGGTGGGGTCTGGGCGGGTGAGGGAGGTTCTTCTTCATGCAGCTCCACCGAGTTTTCTTTGATGTTGCTCCTCCGGTTGATGCTTCCTCCAAGCCCCAAGCTCCTCATGCTGCCCCCGCTGCTCCGAGGAGTGGAGCTGCTGTACAACACCTCCCCGCCGCCACGCCTGGGAACACCCGACACATCGGGAGGAAGAGGAGGGTCAGAAAGAGAGGAAAGACGGCAGAGGAAGAGGAAAAAGGCTTTCTGCAAAGCAAAATAATTAAAAGGTAGAGCCTGAAATCCTGAAGCAGGAGTAAACTGGAGGCAGAGCAGTGAGGAAGATGAGATTTAAAAAAAAAAAAAAAAAAAAACAAAGAAAAAAAAAAAAAAAAAAAAAAAAAAAAACTCGTCCCAGCCATCAGAAAGAGTCCAGATTTCCCTAATTTTTGGGATTTACTCAACAAAACTGATGAAAAACAAACCTCCAATTACTCCAATGAAGAAGTACAGCTGCTGCACTGTGTTGCAGAAAGAAGCTGCAACCAAACCAGACCCTGCCAGACAACCACCGAGGATGATGATCGGTCGGCTGCCGAATTTGTTCACGAGGATGCTGCTGATTGGACCTGGAGAGGAACAGGGTGAGAAAGAACCATAATGAAGCACCATGTAGAGGGATAGGAGAGAATTTAACTAACAAGGTGTTCAACAATTACACATTTTTAACCAAAGTAGAAAATGCACTTTTTGATCTGCTGCCAGGTTAATTCCACCCAGCTTTCGAGCCTAACCAACCAAGTGCAGATTTTCTTGTCAACCATGTCAGAACTAACTAAGGTGTTTTCCTTCATTTTATTTATTTATTTTTAAACATGAGGATTTAATCTTTGGTTTAAATAAAATAAGGTACTTAAAGATGTCGTCTTGAGTTGCTATTAGGATCATTAGGAATTCCACATTTTAATGCCGCACAGAAAACAACTTTAAACCATTTTATGATAAAACCGGCAGGAAATGGAAAAATCTGTTTACTGACATTTAACTTGTGTTTAATACGATTAAATCCCCTTTAAATCAATTAGCATGACCAGAAGCCAGATAATTGGCAGAGGTTAATCTAATTTATATTTGTTGAGCTCCTGACATGAAATGCTATTTTTAATAACTGCTGAGGTGACACACCCGGGTCGGTAACACCACCCACTCAAACACACGTCTCAAGTTTACACCACATTTACACCATCAAAGAGTAAATACTCCAAAACATGTGCAAATTCAATTTAGGGCATCTTACAGACATGAACTGAATGCTTTTAAGACCTTAAGACTTACAGACAGACTGGAGAGCAGATTCACTAAGTTCACCAACAGGTGGTGCTATGACAGCACAGATGAAAAACTGGGACACCTCTTGTGTAACAGCACCAGTTACACGATTTTCACCAGAGAAAGAGGGGAGGAAGGAGGGAGGTGGAAAAGAAATGGGTGAGGAGGAGAAGGGAGCCAGGCAGAGGAGGCCCACGTGTCTCCGCCTGCCTGCCAGGCTCGCCATGAATGGGCCTTCACATGGATCCAGGCTGACAGCGGACACTGGCTCTGCTAGACACGAATACAAACTGAAGGCTGGCACATGAGCCTACAGTTACTGTTTGTATAGCATTTTTGTTTTCTATAATGTAAACCGAATATCTTTGGGGTTTGCACCAGTCAGGACAAAGATAAGATTAATGGTGACCAATTACAAGTTTCCACTCACATCTGGTCCGACTCCCAGTGAAGGCTTAACTGCAGTTTTGACACTTCTGCATTTTCCTCATTTAAGTTCTGGGTTTTCCCTTGGGTTCATTTCATTATTAATGTTATGAGAGGTGCATTTATGTCGACCCTTACGTACCAATCAATGACTCAGTCGTTTCCCCTCACACTTTAGGTACAACACAAGTCAACTTAATTCAGCTATTAGCTCCCTGAAGTTAAGATAAGACTCTGAAAGCTGGATAATCAAAGTGGTGCATCGTGACCCACCTCACAACATCCCAAAAAAGACCAGCACATCCATTACTTCTGTGAGGGTGACCAAAACAAGCACAGTGAACTTTTTCTATCCCAAAGGAACTAGTTGGCTCCTCCTCCCTGAGGATGGACGAACACTGTGAAAGACAGCGTCACAGCTGATTAGGGATAAACATCAGGCCAAACATGGCTTATTAAAAAGGTAACCTAAGGTGACTCTATAGCTTCCCAACCAGACATTTATCACAATGTGTTACGCAGCAATATTTTAAAATCCTGCAGATTCATCAATAAATAATTTGTAATCCTGTCCAACAATAACCTCAAAATGGACTGAGAGAGGAGGACAAAAATAGAGTCTTAAAATATTCATGATTGTAGAAAAGGCAAAGACTCAAGTGCACTCAGCCAGCATCCATCTCCATTTTACTCGGCCTGGGTCCTTCGGAGGCTTTACCCTTCAAACTTGGCAGAAGGCCACAAACGCCGGGGGCGCTCTGGCTGCACGAGCACTTACTCATGCACCGGCTAAATACCTCTCTCGGACAGTTCGCTTCTGTGTTGTGTCTGTCCCCTACCGAGGGTCTGACCGTCTGGCGGAAAGCCTGAGCTGGGCAGGCTGCCATGTTCAGGGTGGTGGGTTTCCACGTTCGAGTCAAACGGGTGAAGTCGTGCTGTGCTTAAAACAAAGACTTGTGGCAGCTGTCTGAGCTTGTTGGAGCTTCACAGTAAACTGAAGTGAAACTGCACAATGACAGGAATAACTACAAACCCGCAGGACATAAACAACTACTGACAGCGTTTGCTGGCGAAGCACAGAGAGCACAGTGAGTAGTGTTCTCAGATATTATATAAATGAGCCCTTCTCCCCCACCTCCATTTGCTCCCTTTCTCCCTGTGACAACAAAGACTTGTCCTCATCTCCACTCTGACACAGCATCCACAAGCAGCGAGCAGGCAGGTGTGCGAGCATCTAATTTTAGCATTCATTTATTTCAGTAAACAATAACTGATCAGACTTTGTGGGGAAAAAGAAAACCATGCAGAAGAAACGGCTGATTGGATTTGCCCCGACAGCTGTAGTGCATCACATTTCTCCACGAGCCACATTACTCACAGATCAACATCCCTCCATCTGGCCTGCATTAAACTCATCCTTTTTTTGGTTCAAAGCTCAGTACCACCATCACATTCAAAACAGTCATCTACCTCCATTCATCTATAAACTCTGTTTACACTGAGGGGCAGCCAATCACAAAGGGGCGTCTTTAAGGGAGAAGAACACCAACTTGATTCAGACAGGAGAAGAACTGAGGAGTTGCTCCAAAGCTCAGTATAAGCTAAATCAGTCTTATTTATGATACTGACTCATGCAAAACTACTCTAGGCCAAAGCTAAAAATATACAGACAAGCTACAGTTTCAGTGCAAATTATATCACTCTTTGTTCAATGCTCGTTAGAAGCCAAAGCACAGCAGGGTTTGTAATACCAAGTGAGTGTTTTCCTAACACTAGAAGCCACCATGAGTGAGTGCAAGAAAAAATGTAATTTCCAGCAGTGTCAACAGAAAAAATGGACAATAAAACAATTGTTCATGTTTGGTGACCAAAAGCGAACTTTAAACTTGTAAAAAGCTCAGAGGCTTTAAAACATCAAGACACTAAAGAGCTCTGCTTCTAGTGCAACACAATAAGCACACATGCACCAATTCTCAGTCACTCAGACACAGGCTCCTTTTCCTCCCACTGACTGGGAAAAATCCTTAGATCACAAGATAAGTCAGAAAGAGAAGTCCTGTATCCGTGCGCCCACTCATCATGAGGCTGTGACCGGAATTGCATAGAGCCACATAAAACCCCCCTTTGCCCACTCCACAA
>VOQK01043279.1:17804-33157 GCA_015052645.1 Benitochromis conjunctus | reverse complement strand
TACTTTTTTTTATTCAGTTAGTTAAAAAAAAAAAAAAAGCATTTCCACAAATAGTTTGGTGGCTCAAAAGGAGTGTCCTCTCAGCCTGTATGCCTCCTCACTGCAAAGTGATGCTATAAATAACCAATCCCTCAAAAATCAGGTGGCCTGGCTGGCTCAGTGGTAAGGAGAGTGGATGAGTGACAGTGGAAGTGTCACAGGAGGTAACCTTAGAGATTAGGAAAGAGTCAGCAGGCAGACAGGGAAGAAAGGCAGAGAGGAAAACGATGGATGGCCAGATAAATAGAATCTTTTGCTGCTTGAGAATAAAATTAACCCTTTCATGCATGAATTATGACAACCTCAATCAGGTTTTTTTTTCTTAAGTATTTTTATTCATCTTTAGGAATGAAAAAAAGATTTCTGAACTTCATTTTTGTAAACATGTACTTTTCAAAGAGTTTGTTACATGTCCACTTAGGTGGACAACATATCTTTTGACTTATGAATTTGGTATGGAGTGACACATCAGTGTCCAATGTGATGGTTTATGTGCAAGTATACCATCAACACTGACACAAATACAAGAAAACAGCCTTTGAATAGCTGTCCACTGTAGTGACCACTATGCGTGAAAGGGTTAATTAGTTAATCGCTGAATTCTGAATACGTTTTCATCGCTAAATGTGAATTAAAAGTTTCAACAGACGGATCCTGACACCCTCTGTGAATAAAATCTAACCTGACCTCAGTGGCAGTGATCAAAGCTAGATAGCGCTGCTCAGATATTGAAACGGTGGATTCAGCGGTGTTTGCTACCTTCATTTTACCTTTGCCCTTCCCTCGATGAAGAAATGGGCACACTAAACTATAATTTTGCATCACTGTTGTAAATACAGTTCACAGTAAAAATATTTTTTGAAATATTTAAAAGAGATTTTAGGCATTTCTAGTATAACTCTAACACAATCTCACACAGTCAAGCGCAGTCTCAGATCAATCTCAATCTCAGTTCTTTTAAGAGAGTGAGTTCGTCACGATGCACACAACTATAAAAAAAAGCCGAGCCTGGCTTCAATGACTCTTTGAAGTTCCCAATAATGCTAAGAATTTGTTATTATATAATAAACAATACCAGTGTGTTAAGGGAAGCAAACATGTGTTCATGACACAAATCACAGAGAAAGAAAAAAGATCATATTCACACACAGATAAGCGGGAGGGAGGTGAGGGGAGTTTCCTGAGACAGGAAGACCTGAAATAGCTCACAGCTCGATCAGGCCTGAAGAAATGCTGCTGCTATTTTTGCATTTCTGTACTAGTGGAGAGGAAAAGAAACAATCACAACAATTCTGTACTAACTGCCATCCTGTAGCTGTGCAGACCGAATTGTGAAGTTTGAAAGATAAACAGCAGAGAGCTGTAATGCAGGAATTCTTCCTTTAGCATTTTAAACCCATGATTACGGGTGTCCTTTCTTCTTCTTCTGCTTTTTTTTTCTTTGCTTAGCAGTGTTTATTGGTTGTGGAGGTGAAAAAAATGATAGGCATTCCAAAAATGTCCTCTGCTCCGCTGACATGCCACTGAAAGCCACACACTCTCATTTAACTGCTAACCATTCATTGTTCTGCATTACATAATAATAGCACTGTTGTAAACTGACTTTCTGGAGACTGTTAAACTTTATTGACCATATTTAATGGCATCTATGAGCAGCACTCTGTTTTTATAGAGTGCCATGCACAAATATGTAACTTGGACATTTTGCCACATGGTGGCTCTACTTCCCACTCTATAAAGGCTGAGAAGCTGAGAAGCTGCAACTTCACAAAGCACATTTCATTAGCAGATATTTACTGCAAGGCTTTTAAAGCCTACTACAGTCACTCCTGAGCCAAAAAATCCTTCAAGATATGGTTTTACACTTATGTTTCACATTATATTTCGACAGAATTGTTGGTCATAGCTTATCTAACTAGACATGAATTAATCCTCAGCGCTTTGCGTATACTATACATGTGTGCATCTATAATGGAAGAGGGTTATTTCAAACAAATAAAAATGGAACAAAACAAGATTAAGCCAAAGGAAAATGCTGTTGACTAACCCGAAAGCTCTCCAGAGTTTGCAGTACTCATCTCTGAGGCCTGGTCTCCAAGGGTGGAATCTGGTGGAGAATCTCCATATCCCGGGGTGCTGGGCCAGCTGGGAGAGCCTGACTCTGGGTCGCTGATGGAGCCCCATCGCTCATCTCTTGCACTTCTTTCCTTGTCTCCGACAGAGGCCCTGCCACCATCCTTCCTGTGAACCCGCTGGTGGACGATCATCTGGTGACGGCTGCGGAACACCTTGCCACACTCAAAGCACTCGTTGGACTTGGAGGAAGAAGCTTGCGACTGGGATGGGCGCCTTCTGTCCTGACGAGACGAAGGCCGGTACTCGGAATCACTGAGGCTGTCCGGTGTCCGGTCCCCTGAAGAGGTGTGGCTTCCCAAACCGGAGCTGCTGCGTCTGCCTGAACTGCGTTTCTCTTGACCTTGTAGGACATAACGGCTGCTCTCCTTCTCAAAAACCACAGCAGCTCCGGCCAGGGCTTCCTCTCCGATACTTCCTGCCCCGCAGGATACCTTGTAACTAGACTCCAGTGGCTCCACAACCCTTCCTTTAGTGGCTAATTGCCAGGCCTGGTAACTGCAAACTGGATCTAGCTCTGGGATTCTTTGACCTATTATATTTTCCTCACTTTCCTCCTCTTCATCCTGGTTCTTTCCCTCAAAAGGCTGGAGGTTTAAGTAGTCAAGGAAACGTTTCTTAGCAGCTGGGGAGCCCTCATCATCACTGGGCCTCCCTTGGCTCGGGGACTTCCTGCTATAGCCGAGACTGTGAACTTTATCATGGGCTCTTAGGCTCTCTCTGTTGTGAAACAGGTTTCCACATTTGGAGCACATTTGGTAGACAGAAGTAACGGAGCCGGTAACAATATCAGGATCCTGGGCTACGTCATTGATGGTGGCTGGATGCTCAGTTGACTCTGCTTTTGACCGTGACTTAGATTTGGTGTTGTGCGTTTTCATGTGAGATTTGAGAAACCACGCTTCGCGGAAACGTCTCCCACAGATGCGACAGCAGTGATCCAGGATCCCAGCGTGTTTCTTCATGTGTGACTTCAAGAACCAGGCTTGGGAGAAGACCTGACCACAGGTCTCACAAGGGAATGTCCCGTCACTCTGGGGCTGGATGACGTCGGCTTCGGTCGCAGCCTCCTCCTTGACAATGGTCTCCTCTTCTGTGTCTGCTGTTATGTGGACCTTCTCAATGTGGCTGAGGAGCTGGTCTTCCCGCTGGGCCTCGTAGCCGCACAAACGGCAACAGAAAGGCCGCTGCTCAGTGACAGACTTTTCCCTTTTCATGCTCCTCACAGGGACTTTCCTACGGGTTTCGTCACCGCCATCCCCATTTATCATCCGGTTACAGGCAGAGCTGCTCTTGGTTGGGCTGGTGCCTCCGTCGAGACCCTCTGAAACCCTCATCTCCTCCTCCTCAGCAACACCCTCTTCATCCTCATTGGAGTGGTGGCTAGACAGCGTGCCCAGTTTGTGACTGCGGATGTGGACTTTGAGGTTGCCCTTCTGTGATGCTCTGTGGTCACAGTAGGGGCATTTATAAGGGCGTGCACCCGTGTGGCGTCTCATATGCTGCGACAAAGAGCTAAGGAAAGGGAAGCTGCGTCCACAGATGTTGCAGTCATAACTCCCAGGAGTTTTGTCATCCTCTGCCTCAATCTCATTTTTAGGGTCGGCTTTGTCTACGCTCAATTTCAGCTTCTGACCTCCTGTCTGAGTCTCCATTACGTCCGCACTGTCTCTGGGATTCATGGTATGAATTAAACTACCCTGTCTAGGTGGCCTCTCTTAAGCTCAAAAAGTATTTATAACTACTGCTATCTGCAGCTGTACATCTAGAGATGTCTGGTGCGTCCTTGTTGGCAAGTTGAAAACACTATCTGCCTTCAATCATTCGATCAGGCTACTAATATAGCAGCTGAAGTCCAGTCACTGGATGCCACGCAATATAGCCATCCTCGGTGACTCAAATCACAAACAGCTACTTTTCATTTGCTTTCTCAGGCTCGAAAAAGCCGGCATATAATAACTGAGATTTAAACAATCTCTTTGTCAGAATAATGTGAAAGTTTCACTCAGTTTCATGTCATTGTGTCAGTGGAATGGCGTGTCCGGAGGTCTTCGCCTCAGAGCAGATCATTCGCTACTCTTCTGGTCTTCATCGTACTGCCAAACGATGAGCCTTCTTTAAGCGGGGACCTCCACGTGTACCATCCACCTGTGAATAAAAATGAGAAAGGCATGTTAGTTCAGCTACAGTGCATAATTTCAAGAAGCCTCTTAGTTTTCTAAATCGACCTCCACAAGCCACCAAGGCTGAGATGTTGTTTTATGATTTGTTACTTTGTGCTGAGTTAATTATTAAGCGACTAACCTAACACAAAACTACGCGGGCTTGTGTAAGGTAAAGAAAGATGCCTTTGCATCTTTTACTATGATGCAGCCCTAACGTATTTAAAGAGCGTCTCTGTGTTAAATCTGCTTCATGACACATACAGTAACTGTTCACACCTGTCCCTGAATTATACCCCCAAAGACATGTAAAGCTGCACAGCCCTGCTCAAATGGACTTGTTGTGTACGTAGACTCCCAACAGATAGAGTCAGCAGTCACTGACAGCACCGCTGAGAACACACTGACACGACCAAGACACAATGAGCCAAATGACTCAACCGTAGCTCTCATTTCAAGTCACACTTTCAAATGATGGACTAATCTTGCCACTTTTTACAGCACAACATTTTAAAAAAGCAGCTGCAGAATCTTTCTTTTGAAGGTTTCATAATACAACTATTACAGTTACTATCAACCTACGGTAAGTATTTTGGTATGAATACTGTATCATGAATGCAGTTCCAGCCTTTATAATAAAACACATGTCTTGAAAATTAAGTTTAAGAACAAATATCGGCAAGTCATAAAGATTTTTAATTTTCTATAGATGTCTGCACTCATAGTCACACACATGCTTTAGGAGGCCAAGTTGCCCATCAAACAATAAGGCGGTCACACTGATGCATATTCCAAACCCATGGGGCACGCCGGTGCTTTGAGCTAAATGCGGACATGCTGATAATGGCAATGTTTACAAATTTAGCACGTATAACATGCTCTAATTTAACTTCCAAGAGCAATCATGCTAATGTGCACTAAAACACAGTTCAGATTTGGTCATTAGTTTTGTAAGTATTCATAAACATGTATTCGTAAACGTACCATACTATGTATGCCTACCCTATTCAAAAAGCAGCTTCCTAGCCTTTATTGGACCTCAAAACCCACTGTGGTGATAAACACTCGACCTTCTTGCCCACAGAAAAGCCTGACAAAGATTTACAGGCTTTAGGTGTGTGTGTGTGTCTATAGGACACTGTGAGTTTGTATCTTGCACTGTATGCTGCCACGATGCACGTGCATGTGTGCGCTGTGATTGTGCATGAGTCGTGTGGGGATGGGGGTGGGAGGGGAGCGTGGGGGCTCTGACACAATGGCTGAGTCGACACTTTACACAATCAGGGTGGTAGTTGGGTGGTGGTGGTGCTGGAGGAGTGGTGAGGGGGGTCGCTTTCACATCAGCAACATCAGCAGTGCCACCATATTCCCTCCCCACAGTGGCCTCATGCACCCGCCTCAACTGACTCTATCACATGACAGGGATCTTAAGTACACAACAGGAAGTGGCTCTTCAGACAGTTTGCTTTGCTCTATTTCTCGAACTGGAGTTGAATGGGGTCAGAGAGCGAGTCAAACAGAAAGAGATAGCTAGAGAGAGCGATGAGACAAACAGAAACTTCAGTTTTGACTGCATACACAGTATTTCCATGAACAGGTGAAATACTAATTTTCTTGAACTGTTTGTGTCTACGTCGTTTGTTAAACTAATAATCCTTAAAATCCAGCCCTAACCTGAATTAGTCATAGCGACAAAATTTGCACACCGTTCAAAGTGCCTCCTTTTCACCATATTGATGTTTTCCTCATGGGATGTCCCAATCTTTTCACAATACTGATTAAAAGGTCATTCACATCTTTATTCTTTTCTACCCATCAGCTCTTTAAAACATCACTATATAAGACAGCCCTGTTGATTTGAAACAAGGAAACGTTTTCCTTTATAAAACTGGACACGTCATGTAAGTTACTATCACAAAACTCTCAAGCATGAAAAGATTTTCATGGGAAACCTGCCTGAAAGGGTGAACTATGTGAAATCTGACTGACAACATTATTACAGGCTTTTACATAAAGTGTCAGAACCCATGAGCTGAGTTACTGCCGGGCTCTAATTATAAGTGGATAATTGATCATAATCATAAGAGTATAAGGTGGTGGAGGAGGAAAGTTAGCACCAGAACAATCATGTGTCTTAAATTCTTGCACTGAAAATGACTACCCTGCGCCAAAGCTACCTATCTATCAAGAATGATTTATGCTATTGAAATCAGCCTCAGTAGGCTACCATGCTTCCTCTGGGCGAGCTTAGTCAGCTAAGATTTCTAGTGAAGATGTACCATTGCAGCCATATGTGCAGCTGTGCCTCACATTACCCTGAAACAAAGTACTGTATCAGATCAAGACAACTAACTGTCTAAACATAATAAAGTTAATCATAATCTATTTCTGTTTAATTGAAAACCCTCAACCTGTAAAAGGGGCATGGCTTTGTGCATGGCAGTGACATTGAGTTGGTTGCATAACCCCAATACAGGCGATTAAATATGACCTTCGTGGTCCTTTTCAAAGTTTTTACTTATCAATTTTAAAAAGATCTCAGTATGTAAGGCCCTGGACAAAAGGGGCTTGAGAGTGGTCGGCAACCTTTTGGCAAGTGGTTGCTGGCAGTTGATGTGAAACTGATTAGGTGATGTACTGAAAAACCTCCTTGCAATTGCTTTGGTTGCTAGCAGGTTGCTGTGCTCACCCACAGTTTGCAAGGAAAAAGTGACTTGTCTGCAATCACTTGGAAGCTACTTTCCGAGCAAGTAATAAAATTGTGAAAAGTCTATGCGCAAACGTTGTTCCTGTTAAAATGTGCTGGTCGCAGGGGTAAGGCACAACTTTTATTTGAAGGAAAATGTTCTCTGTTTCTGGTTTGAATCACACTTTTTCACGTTTTGCTATGGCTCATTTGCCAAGAGTTTGCAGATAAGTCGCCATTGTCCATGCAAACTGCAGCAATTCGATGGAAACAAAAGCAATCCCAAGGAGGTTTTTGATACGGATTTCAGCCAGTGGCAGTCAGCAGCTGGTCAAATACATATATACATAGATACATATTTTTCCCTAGCAAAGGTGGTTGACAGAGGGTTGCTGACAGGTCTCTAGGCCTGTGTGACTGAGGCCTAATGGATGCACTGGCATAACAATGGGCTTTGATGTTTCCATATTTGTTCTTCTGTGCCACCGGAAGTCATGGTGTTCAAATATGTGGTTTGCATAGAATTAATACAAGACTTTGTCAGTTTATGAATGAATTACTAATGAAATTCTCATCTGTCTAAACTGAACTGTTTTTAGTGGCCACACATACTAACATGCTAATACAAGGAAAACTAGATAACAATAGACCTGCTCAATATTTTAATGCCATTTTAAGAATATCAGCATTTGGGTTAAAGCACTGCTGTGTCTAAATTTAGTCTCACAGAGCTGCAAACATAGCTGCTGATTTAGATCAGAAGAATTAGCAAGTATCACTGTATGTAGAATAATTACTACTATAAGCTTATGATCTGCATTTCATCTGTGCAGTCTCCTGAAAGAGCATCACAGTGTGCTGCTGTAATTGCTAAGGCCTTATTATTTTAACACCATGACCCATGGCGCAGTGTTTAATATGACCCAATTTATGTAGTTATCTTAGAAAAGATATTCACAAACTGTTACATGAGCCAAATATTATCACGAGAAAACTCCAGTCGTTACTGTAACAGACAGAAATTCAAGTGATGATGGACAATAAGGAAAACAAAGCCATCTAGCCACAGCCATTTATCCACCACAGTTTCCCCTCAATCTGTTCCATCTGCTCTGTCTCCATCCTAATGTTACTCATTAGTACTTAGTAGTTTTTTCCAGTTCTGGCGCTAAAAACAGAGGATAATGATCTTATTTGCTATTAAATGGCCTTGCTGACTGGGGGTCAGGAGGGCTGGGAGGGGTTGAGACTATTCAACTGTAAGCCTGTCATCCACCAGACAAGCACATGTGCCAATTGAAATGTAATGAGATTAACCAACAGAAGGGAAACAATGCAGGCTTGTCGCCATAGAGGCTAAAGGAAGAAGAAAAAAAAAAAGACAAATTGGCTTAAGGAGGGAGAGACAGTCCAGGAGAGACGGAGAAAATGACCAATCGTCAAAGTCATCAAAAAGAGAGAGAAGCTCTATTAGATCACCGTGGCACAATAAATGGATAGGAGTTTTTCTCTGAGACACGGAGCCCATTCCACTTTGTGACTGTCATTGACATCCTCGAGCTAATTAACCTCGCACACAGCAAGAGGGGAAGAATTAATAGGAGTGGAGATGGTGAGAGTACATAGCTGGAAAATGATCCCAGTTTAGTGTGTTTATCAGCTACTTTCTAATTGGAGTGTTTAACTTTTTTTGTTTACTTGCAGGAAATAGATCACCCTCAAACACAATGATCAGTCTGAACCCAGTTGGCAGAACTGCCACTCAGATATCAGACATGCCATTAACGGACACTTAAGCCTCCTTTGAGTCTCACACACTCAGCTGATAATGACTGCTGCATCAAATAAAAAGAAAAAAAATCTTTTTCCTCTCTTCCTTCCTGACACATTCACCTCAGCTGATCTGCCTTCTGAACGCCAAACCCTAGCAGTTGAAGACCGGTAAGAGGAGGAAATCCGTTCTCATTTTCCCAACCCTGCGCAACCTTTACAGAGCAGCTTGGCTCTTTTTTCTTTGTTTCTGGATCTCCCAGGGTTCACATCTGGAGAGAATCTCAAAACAAACAGTGTCAAACTGTGCAAGCAGAGGACCTGTTTACAGATTTGTTTTCACACAGTAGTGCCGTCGCAAAGGCCGACGTACAAACCGAGCTTCATCCATAAAGATCCAACACTGGCAGCACAGCAAGCACAATTTATTTAAGAGTACTGTTTGCACTGGTTAAAAGTCTTTCTCAACAGCACCCTCTAGAGGCTGTATATTCTGCTTGCAGAGAACATGTAGCACGATAATGAGTAAAAGGCGTGCTCCCATTTGGCTGCACACTTTTTACAACTGCTTGCTTGCCCTCGCTGTTTTGCTCTTTTGTGACAGAAAATGCCACCATTCAGCCAGGAATCGCCTTTATCGCAGCAATCGCCTCAGAGGCATCCACGGCACAAATCTCCTGTACCCGGGTTTGAGTAGACTGCCTTTCATAACGCAGTCAGTCACTCACGCTGTCACCTTATCACTGGTAATGACTCTAGGTCATTCTCGTGTGGGACATCCTTCAGCAGAGATGGGATCTGTTTCCCTCCCACACAGCAGCACAGAGATCCGCGTTTGAGGTTATGTAAAAAAAAAATAGACAGAGGGGGAGAAAAATAAAGAGTGGACCTTCTGTTAAAATGAACACACACACACATACATGCAGGGGGAAAGGAGGAATCAACAAGCAAAACAGAGGGGTCTTTTAATGTCGTGTACACACACATCTTTTGAACGTCCATATATGCACAATGTGGGCTTTTACCACTGTTTCATACAGGCAGCATTGAAAGCTTAACAGGACATGCAGAAAGGGCTCACACACACACACACACACTGCTTCATGGAGCCTAACATACAGGGAGCACTTTACAAATAAACTTGCTATCCTCTATACAGTTGCTCATAAAGTGGAGACATTCAATGCTCAGATTGGGACAGAGGCGATGGAGTCTTAAACACACACACAGACACACACACACACACACTCAGTGTATTCTCAGACCAATCAATAATCCATTATGAACAAACTGCTCTTCACCTCCCACCCAGCTCTAAACTGGCAGACAAAGAGGTCTGCTGTATGTGCCACGATGAAGAGGGAGAAATAAACCACAGCCAGATAGGCATCTCTCACACACACCTACAGGATGTTCACAAAAAAAAGAAACACACACACACTGGAGAGTTCTGACATTTTTAGGGTAAAAATGGTTGAGCTGGGAAAACAAAACAAAAAAAAAAGAATAAACTTTTTGAAAACTTTGTGGTTGACAGACCAGTTTCTGCTCCAGTTGCTGTTAAGTACCATTTATTGACTTACATGCTATATACCAAAGACCCTGTCAGCAGCTGTGAGAGGGGAACACACACAAAACATTCTTTCTTTACTCTAGAAAAGAAAACCATGTTGTGTCAGTAAAATGTGTTCACAGTTGTGTACATTATTCCTGCATTGCTAAGAAATGTATGTCATCATCCCTGCAACATGTCTCACATATCTGCATACACGCATTTCCGACCATAAACATGCTTGTGTGCGTGTGTGCGTGTGTGTGTATATAAAAGCTAGACAGGAGATGGACTTCCTTTAGAGATGAACTGCAGATGGATGTGGTCCAGATGTGGGTTCAAGTGACTTTTAGTCCAGTTTCGTGCTGGATTCTTCCTGATAATGCTAGCCGCGATGCTAAAAACCCAAAAGTGGCTAGTTTTAAATGACTTGTTTTGATTGTGGCTCAGACCGTCTGTACCCACTCATGCCTGATTCTGCCGATTGTGTATTTAACAAATTAAACATAGTCTAATGAAAAGATCTGACCTCGTCCATTTTCCCATCCTGCACCCCACCCCTAAAGAATCTGGTATTCTCTGAATGAGGTCTGGCAGTGTTTGCGACTCCAAACTGAATCCTATTTAGGGCAAACCTATAACCAGATCTATGACCAATCAGGGTCCGGTGTGGGCTGAGTTATATTATAGTTTTCCCTCTCTTCCTTCTCTTGTCAGAGCAGGTCATTCTCATAAGCAGGAAGAGCAGTGGGGGGTTTTGTGACATTGTTGGGGTCTCCAATTCCCATCCTATCCCTGGTCCCATCCCTACACCCCCCCACCCAGCCCTTAAACCCAGCCAGAACAATAGAGGGGGTCCATGCTGTCTGTCTCTCCTCAAACCGCCACCCCCCCCTCTGATAAATAGACTGAGAGGGGATCCTGCCTGCCTACTCTATTTGCGTGAGAAGGGCCTTTGGATAGAAAGAGTCCACTGGGTCTCTGTTTATGTATGTGTGCTTTTGTGTGTGTGTGTGTGTGTGCATGTGTGTGTCTGTGTGTGTTTAGGAAGCGGCAGGTGTTTGGGTCAGTACTGTCATGTTACATTTTAGTGACCCACCCATGCTTGTGGGATTACTGGACGGGTCAGGAAAAAGAAGAGAGCAGTTCTCAGGCCCACACACTAACCAAACACACTGCAATGAAGGCTTTTGTCTTTCAGTATGATTCACTATGACTGCAACTGCAATCAAAAGAGACACCTGTTTTTTCCATTTGTTTTTATCTTTTTTTTTTAACTTTTGGGCTTCTTGTGTATCACATGAAAACGAATATAGGCCAGTACTTTTGTCCCCCTTGCTAAGAAATGTGAGAACACTACATTTTCCATTGTTTGATACCTGCTCCCACAAGTTTAAAGCCAACAAGCGCTGCCTGCTCTTATGGACCCAACCATCTTCAGCCTCCTCTGAGACACACTGTGTGAGCATGTGCGCGTGTATGAGTGTGTGCATATTTCCCTCCCCCTCCTTCTCAAACTCTGCCTGTTTTTCTCACACCGCTCGTTAACCCCTGGGTGCTCCTGCCCACAGTGCCCCCCCCTCAACACACACACACACACACCGTCTCTAGCCCTCTCCTAAACCACAGCAGCATTCCTCGCACACGTACACAAACTAAAACCTACTGTCACTGTGCAGCGCAGACTAAACCATCATTACCCTCGTCTATATTACCTCCAAGTTCAAGAACGAGCAGACACGTTTCTTGCGAAAGACAAGACTTCTTGTGGGAGACTGTGTTTTTTTAAATCGCTGCTTCCTAAGCCACTAAACTGAACTTTAACCCTGAGCCCAACTTTAATCTAACCACAACCCCTAAATCCAAGTCTTAATCCTAAAGCGTTGGAGTGGATGTGAGGATGATCAAAAAGTCCTTATATAAGGGGATCTTTTTTGATTTTCCCTTACATGGAAAGACATTTAGGGCCACTCAAGCAGAACCGTTCTGCACACAAAAACAAACAAGTCATTTAGAGAGTCGTAGCAGTGCTTGATCAAAGATAAAACGTTTCATTCTTTACTGCTCGGATCTGTGCGAAAGGCTGCGAATGCAGCTCGTTTATATGCTTTGTCTCAGGGTAAAACTGAAGGCATTAGGGGTGGGAGAAAGATGAAGAAGAAGCACAGTGGTGAAGGCACTATAGCCACTCATGCAATAGAGTTAAATTGAAACTTCTCCATCTCCTTTCACCCCACTCCCTACTGTTCCTTCCTCTTCACAACTCCCCCTGCCTTCTTCATCCTCTTCCTCTGCGCTCCCCTCCGCCTCGCCCGCAGCGCCGGACGACCTCTGCAGCTGAACTTAAATCTGTCTCTCTGAAGTGTAATTAGACCACAGACCTCAAAGTTGGCAAGCAGTCTTCCACACTGTCACACTTTCTGATATAACCATTTTATTTTGTGGCTTGCCGAGGAGAGCTAGCCAGGCGGTTAGCGGGTTTACACACAGGTGCACACAGATGGAGATGTCGCTCACACACGATCAACGTAGGAGAGGGATAGAGTAAATTTTGTATTGATCAAGCTGTTGCTCACTAATGGGCGTCTCTGAGCCTGCGCTGAGTCTCCCAGACAACAGCCCACAGGTTCTTTTTGTAATTTGACTCACAAAAATGACAATTAACTAACGCTGATAATATCTGCCACAGACCTGCATCCTATGCTTATTTTACCAGCTAGCTATGGCAATGCGGTTTATTAAAGACCTTGTCTTTTTCATTATTCACCTTGCAGCTTTTTAAAAAAGCTGAAATTTTACTTCCAACTGGAGCGTTTCCGCAAACATTATCTCAAATATCAGCATCACCCTCCTCAGCATAGTTTTTAAAATGTGTTAGCGTCCAGCGTTCTGCTGGAAAACGTAAACGGTGCCCATGCCGAGGTGTTGCATTAGGTGTCTCTCAGAATGTGTGGGGGGGTTTGTGTGTGTGCTTGAATACAGTTGGTTTGTTTGCCTACTGATTTGCTTGGTTATTTGCTTTTTTGTTACTTGCTGTGTTCTTTTTTTTCTTCAAACCTTTACCTTTGGGCAAAATCTGAAGATCACATCCTGTAAGAGTTGTCAAGAGCACATATGAGAACCAAACAGGGCAACAGATCTGTTTTTGAGTCTTTTTTTGTGTGTGTGATGTGTTACACACACACACACACACACACACACACACACACACTGGAATGCAGGATGGGAGGGTTTCCACAGAAATCTCCTGATGGCTCTACTACAGAAATAGTGTGTGGGCTCAAACAGGCAGTTGTTGTTGTTGTGGGGTGTTCACACACTGATATAGAGTACAAACACACACACACACAGGCACACACATTATGAAGAAACAAAACTCCAAACAAAGTAACCTCAGGGCAAAATTCAATTACTTCCCTTGGAGAAACTGCTACGCAGAATACAAAAAAAGTATAAAGATATCTTTGTTTGTGCATGCGCGAATGAGAGCGTCAAATAAAATAAAAGTAATGCCATGCTCACTTTTTTTTTGGCTTTTTTGGATGGGAGAGTCGCAGGTAATCATTATAGCTATCTTATAGCTTGTTTTAATGGTATATGACAAAAATACCAGGCATAATAAAGTCTAGCTAGCTTGCTAAATTAATGCCCACTGACATGGTGCATAATTGTTGTTTCTAACAATATCAGAGTTATTCTATAGTGAAAGTAAGATTCTCAATATTTACACCAGACTACAGTCTATGCACATTTCACACAGGAACACAGCAGATCACACAGGCGTAACATTTCTATCCATCTATGTGTGTGTGTGTGTGTGTGTGTGTCAGCTGCCTAAACACTTAACCTGTTCTACAGATATGAAGTCACTGCCAGCAGATGATTAGTTTAATTAGCGCTCCTTCTTTCTGCCCATACCTTGCACTCCTGACTGCTTTTAGCCTAGTAGGTGAGTAGATGGCATTTCCCCCTTAAAAACCCACAAGGACTAAATATTCAAAGACACTTTGAAGAAAAGCTGAACAAGTTCATAAACGTTACTTTCTATAATGAAGATTTCTAATATAGCACACACACAAAAAAAGCCAGACAAAGACAAAAGCCAGGTAATGACGCCAACATTTGCAGTGTTTAACTTATCTCTGTGTAAATGCCTGTCAAAATTATTAGAGAAAAATAGAGTTTACTGAGTAGTTTCTGATGCACTATTTTGCTCCAAGTCCTTATCCTTTCAAACCTCTCGGATGAGGGGGAAACCACTACTTATCACAGCCATACAAACGTAGAAGTACAACTTGGCCAGTCAGCCAGCGAATTTGCCCACTGAGTGATGATGTAGCTTACACAGAACTACCTTAAAACTACATTACATCTGAAGGCCACTAGATAGTTGTGATTGCAGAAAGATTTCAGCTCTATAGAAGTTTATGGAATTTAAGATTTCTTACTTAACCCTCGTAAACCTTTTCCTGTTGAATTTATGGGCTCAGTTACTCATTTTGGATCATATTGGATAAACAATAGAGTCTATGGCTGTGTCCAAATTCAGGGACAGCATGCTTCGAAGGACCCGACCTACCCGGTCCACGTAGGGCAGGTCCTTCGAAGACCGGGTAGGCCTGAAGTGAGCGGCTGTGAAATTGGACGGTCTAGCCTTCAAATTTGCGTCACCAGATTGTCTCGGTGGAGTTTAATAAACTCAGCCGTCTGCTCCTTGCTCCCTAAAATATAACAGGACATTGGAGTAAATTCGCTACCCTCTCACACTTCTGTTTAATCACTTTTCTGTTTGACGTTTATTCAGCTGTGTGAAAACTAACTTTAATCTCAGCCAAACCGATTTACTCAGGATCAAATAAAACACAGAAAAAAGCCAAACAATAACATTTTTAAGTTATCTAAGTGACTTATATATCATGTTTAACCTGAGTAGCGAAAGACCGCAGGGGGTCTGAAAACGATGTGCCGGGAGTCCACTGTTGTCGCCGGCTCTAGTGAGCCTTGACCACCC